>JAQIXL010000044.1:0-76408 GCA_034700245.1 Poikilolaimus oxycercus
AGCAACGTCATCACGAAGAAGAAGGCTGCCAAGGCCGACTACGTCTGGAACAATCTCGACGACCAATAAACGCCTTCTCCCCATTTTTGTGTCTCATCTACATTGAAGAACTAGCGGTCAAGGCGAGCAGCCGCATTTCGGTTTTTTATATTTGGTCCTTGGAGTAATTGAATAAGTACCGCACGTCTGGACACTTCTTCCTTCTCTCCTTGCTACTCACTCCTTTTCCATGAGAAGTTGCTCGTCCTTCGTCGAAGGCAAATAGACGCCAGAGCCGAGGAGCAGACTTCGACTTCCCTCCAGATACGTGCGATAAGACTCGAGGAAGAGAGTGCACACGGTCCCCTTGAAAAGAAAGAAGTCCTAGTCTTCACACATAGCCTTCATCTTGCGAGCTCTCTACAGCTTGGATTCCCGCTTGTCCCCTCAATGCCGCTTCCCAACCCGGAAAGGAGATGCGTGTTGTCGACGAGGAGGAGTGGTGGTGTACTCGGAATTTTGCATGAAGCACTCACATGCCGACGGCTTATTTCGAGGCTTAGGCGCGGGTGGGATGCCTCGTCCTCTCCTCCTCCTCTGCCTCGTCCTTCTCCTCGTCGTGCCCACCAATGGAAACGAGTGGGTCACGGGTCAACCATTGGCACGCTGCCTCAGAACAACCACGAGTCTTGCCAACATGACCACACTTCGACCACGACGACTTCCCTCCGGAACGAAGAAGACCGTGTTGAAGGTCTCTCTCCTCGTCCTCCAGCACCCTTTCAGGTGGGCATGATGGGCAAGCAGTCGTTCTTCGAGCGCGAGCTCACTCTCCAAGGAGACAATGTGACGTTGGTGGAAGGCGCCTTCGTGATCCTCGAGTGCGTGGGATGGAAGCAACGAGCGAAGGACCGGCGGGTGAGGAGGCACTCTTTTTGGAGGAGGGGATGCAGCAAGCGGCGCCCGAATGGTTCATGAACGGAAGTCTCATCGAGTCGAGTTTCGTCGAATGGCGTCTGGCTCACACCGACGAGGGCAACCTCGAGGTCTCTCTCCTTCTCCCGAGAGAAGAGACAGATCTGGCCTCTCATCGCCTACAACGACAGCGCCGTCTTCGAGTGCAAAGTGAACGGCTCCCTCGCGGGTCTCATCGAGATTCGTGTCACCGACTTCGATGTTCGTATCTTCTTGTCTTCCCTCCAAGGACCAGGATGCGATGGTGGAGGGCATAGTGAACTACTTCATCGCCTTGGCCCTCTTCTTCCCCGTCTTCGGCATCTGCATCTACTTTCGATGGAAACGCTGGAAAGAACTTCAGAAGCAACGAGAAGAGAAGGCTCGTCAGTTGGCGGCGACCTTTGGGAAAGAAGACCCCGTCGAGACTCTTCTTCGCAAGAGCATTCGAGAGGGGAAGGCAAGGCGAATTGAAGGAGAAGGAGAGAGTGCAGGGCGGTGTGGCCAAGGAGGTCTACGGCCAGAAGGGCGCCGAGCAGCGTCGCTCCGAGCTCGAGAAGCAACCACGAGGAGGTGCTCCATTCCTCTCTTCAAGTTCTTCTTTGTGGAGATGCACGTCGGACGGTGGCCCTTCTCCTGCAACGCCCTCAACCGAGGAAGACGCCGGCTATCGCTTGAATTGCCCTTCTCGTTCCCCATTTAGAGTTGAATGGAAGTTGAATGGGATAAATCCCTTCATCGAACCGGCATGATGAGATTGGAGAGATTGAGGAAGACTACGTGAGAAGACGGAAGGAAGGAGAAGAAGGTGAAAGCGGCTGTGAATGCACGATGATGAGAGGGGGACGAGGGACGAGGGACCAGTCAGAGCAGAGACTGCAGCATCTGGCGCTCGCTCGAACTTGGCGATGCTCTCACGAGGAAGGAACGACGGACATCGGCGTGACCCCCAAGAGAGGCCATGATGAGGCCTCCCGAGTTGTCCACCTCCGTCGTCTTCCTCGCCGTGTAACTGAGAGCGAGGAGACTCTCTCCGTCGAGCATCTTCCTTCGTTGTTGCAGATAGAATGTGCAGGGGCAACAGGAGCAGACTCGATAGACGAGCACCTTGAGATAGTAATGAACCTGAAGAGCCTTCAAATGAGGTCATTCCTTCTCTCAGCCGACCTCTCTTCGGATCGCCGTGTCGTTTGTCACATAAATCGCGGGTCTGCTCGCCGCTGCAAGGATGGGCAAGAATGACGAGACATCTGTTATCACCTGCACGGGTTACTGTAAGAAGGAAAGAGGAGGGCACCTCATAGACAATGGGAATAGCTCCGAGGGACTCGTCGTCCACATACTCCCACACTGTCACAATCACATCGATGATGTTGGCGAAGAGATAGCAGGAGACGACCATGACGAGCATCCGAGTCGCTGACCTCACACGCGAACGGAAACGACAGACTTCGGCCCTGCAAGTGCTCTCCCTCTCTTGGAGTCTCCATTCTCGGTGCTTCACCCTAATCATAGACACCTTCCCACGAGCACTTTCCCAGCTGACTCGACTCCGTTCTCAGAGAAAGGAATTGCACCGGGAAAGAGGGAACACGTGTGTCCGTTTCCATGTAAGACACTCTCTCCTTCTCCTTCCTCCCACTTACTTCGCCCCGACGGTGACGTAGAGAATGAGGGAGCGGACGGTCTGTCCCTTGTCTGCTCGACGAACACTCAACACTATTGCCGCGTTGAAGTAAGCCAAAGCTGAAAGTCTCTTCATTTCATTAAGAGAAGAGTCTCACCAGCAAAGGGAAGGAAGACGGTGGTGAACTTGCGGAACCAGAGCTTCCAGAACATGTCCAAGTTCTTAGAACCTGTGAGGGAAGTGACACCCGGACGGAGAGAGGCGAAGCCCTCACAACCCTCGATCTCCACGATCTGCAAGTTTCTTGCATCAGAGGTCAAGAGGGGAGAGGGGAGAGAAGGGATTGAAAGGAAGGGCGCGGAAGAAGGAAAAGAGGCCTTTGAACAGAGGCTCGCAGCACTTCCTCGCCGAGACTATAGAGAGAAGGGGGAAGGGGGGAGGGCGAAGAGGGAAGAAGACTCGACTTCCAGAGTCTCACGACAGCAATCTCGCATTCCACGACAAGACGAAGGTGGCCGGCACCTCGGAGACGCTCACCTCGATTTCGAAGAAAACTGTGCCTCGGATGAGGAAGCCGAGGAAGAAGGACAACACGACGACGGCGCCGCGATGCTGGGAGAGGAAGAGGGAGAGACCCGAGAATCTACAAGGCAATGACTCTTAGAAGAGAGAGACTCACCTAGTGATATCCACTGTCTGAAGGTATCGCTCGATGGAGGCAGCCATGAGCAAGAAGGAGAGGGAGGAGAGCGTGATATGGGAGATGGCGAAGGCTGCACGGAGATACTTGTGCCAGAGGATGAAGAGGAAGACATTGTGGAAGAACTCGGCATACACCTGGAGACCATGAGAGATCAGAGGAGGGGAGAAGACTCGCCTGTACACACATGATGGCCACATAGGACATGGAGATGAAGCAGTCACAGAGAGTGATCCAGGTGAGATAGGTGAAGTTGCGACGACGAAGGACTTGTGAGCGAGTGAAGGCGAAGAAGAGAAGAAGATTCTCGCAGACACTCAACAAGGCCATCGAGAAGCCGAGAACGCCGACGAAGACTAGTTTGAACTCCTGAAAGGGCAAGATTGAGAGGGGAAAGGAGACAGACGATGAACTCGGCGGGGTTCTCGTGGCATTCGACGGCGTCCTCGGGGAGCGACTCGTTGGAGGGAGCTCGGTCCATCGACTGCAGCCTCCCACCTGGGATTCGAGAGCCGAATTATTCACAGCGAAGAGGGGCTGCCACTCGGAATAAGGCCACTCAGGCACCGGTCCAAGCTCGCCTTCCTCTTCAACTCCTTCAAGCACCAACTATGAGGAGACTCCGAACAGAGGAGAAACACTCGCGCTAATAGAGGAAAGACCGCGAAGCTGGAGGGGGAGGGGGGGGAGGCAATCAGTCAACACGGTGAGGACTCCTCCCTCGGGAGCCATCTCACCTGAATGCTCGTGATCAAAGAGCGTCCCTCCCTCCCGGACGTCGTCGTTGCCCGGCTTCTCACACGCATTAATGGCCGCATAATTCCGAGAGGAGAAGCAGCAGGCGTCGGCGCAGCTCCACGCCCTCCCTGCTCCTGCGCATTTTTTGACACATAGCCGGCCGTTGAGTGTGTGTGGCGGCGGCCGTGCGGGGGCATATAAATATGGCGGCGGCCTCCTCTCTCGGCGTTCTTCTATTCGATTACCCTCGTGCACACGCTTCCCGCTCAGATCTACCAGCAAGAAACAAGGAGAAGAAAGACTCAAGCAAGAAGGCGGCACGAGAAGGCGTGAAGAAGGCTGCTGTCCAATTATAGAGGGATCAGCGAGAGAAGACTCCTCCACTCCCTCGCTTGAGACGTGCGTCGAGTGTCTTCGAGAGGCGAAGAGAATCTCCTAATGGCCCCCCACCGACACAAAATCCCGCGTTTCGTGGAAGATCTCGCCTACGAACTGACGCCAGTGGCCAAAGACCTAAGAGCAAGAGAAGCGAGGGCGGAACTCACAATCAGGTGGGGCGGGGGCTTGAGGGAATAAGAGACTGGGGAGGCGGTACACGGTAAGGAAAGATGAACTGGGAAAGGGCGAGGGAGGAAGGAGGAGGAGGAGAAGTCGTCGTGCACTTCATTGTTCTTCGACGAAGGGCAATTCACGAGGCTCGAAATGTGCTTAGTGGACTCGAAAAGGATGAGAAGAGGCGAGAAGTGTTCCTGCTTTTCCCCTGGAAGGCCACTGACGTCGTCTGGAGGAAAAGAGAAGGAGGGGGAGAGGGAGAGGAGCAGCGGTTGCTGGCAGGAAGGACGACGCGGAAGCTGCACGGCGGCGGCGAGACACAAAGCGAGCGGCGTCCAATGGGAGAGGGGCTGGGCATCGCCCGACAAGGCAAGGGCAAGGAACACCGTCGAGGTCCCCGCGGACCTCCTCTTCTCTTTGACAGATTCTGCTCTGTTCAATCTTCCATGTCAATAAAGCACTCATTAAAGGAGACGACCGAGGCAGGAGACTGGCAGGTCGGCCACTTCCCAAAGTCTTCTTCTCTCGTCTTCCTCGTCGACTACGTAACGACTACTGCTACGTCAAAGGACATCGCTAAACTCTTCAGGACCAGCTCCCGGGATGGCAACACAGAAGGAGATCGTAGACGAAGATTGCCTGGATCTATAGCGCGACGAAAAACACAATCCGAGAATACTGTAGGAAAATGGCGTGCCGTTTTAGGCTCACGCTTTTGAAATTCTGACACATTCTCGTTCTTCACGCATTGTCGATATGTCGAGGTGGTTTATCTGTGTCTTGTCACTTTCTTTATTCGTGTTCCGTGTGGCTGCTTCACTCTCCAAGAGACCCAAGGCGCCAGCTGTGAATCACAGTGCCTGTGACTAGTATATTGGCATTCGTCTATTCTTGCTATTTCGAGCTTGGTTTCTTTCGAGGCGAAACATGTGCGATGTGCATGCATTTCGCTCACTCGATCAACAATTACGCGGCTCAAAAACCAGCTCTCGTTTTCGGCTCTGTCGAGTGAGAAATCAGATTTTCTTTGAGTGCGTTCTCTTGATTTTGAGCTCCATAGCTATTCACTACGACATTGTCTGTACGACCTTTACCCGCGCGTTTTCGACAGCACTTTTTCATTTAACTATCCACCGCTCCATTCCCTTCTCCCTTCGATTCATCTTGCTATCGATTCAACTCGTTGTGTCGCCCAATTTCGTAATATTGGACGCCGAATTGGCTCGCTTTGCGTGATTGGATTCATATTTCTATCAAGTTTGCGCGTTGAAGAAGATCCGTGTTTGTTCGAAGTCAAACGAATTGCGCTTTTAGATCGGATAATGTCTTCCGATGAAAGTGGCGACGAGCGTGATCAGGCACTCGACGATGAGGAAGACGATGTGGGTTAATTTGTCGTTGCTTGCTTTTTCAGTCTCACAGCAGTTTTTAGCTGCTACTATTTCAAAGCTACTATTCAATCTGGTTATTTAGATCAAGGAAGACAGCGAAGGAGACGTGAGTGATGCGGAAGAGAAGAAGTCGAGTCGCAAAAGAAAAATCGACTCCGACGAGGAAGACGAGGAGGACAGTGAAGAAGAGGAAGATAGCGAAGATGAGAGAACCCGCAAAAAGGGCAAATCGAAGAAGCGCGGACGCAAGGTTTTTTTCTTCTTCTTTTTCCATCATCTGGTTGTTTTCAGAATCGTCCACGTGGCTCCGAGTTCATCTTGCAAGATGTGGACGTGGACGAAGATGATGAACTGGAAGATTACGAAGAAGGCGATGATGACATTGGTCTTGACAAGCAAGAAAGAGATGAGGCAGAGAAGGCCATGGCCGCTCTGGACGCTCAGAAGAGACGCCGTAATCAGTTCATGTAAGTAAGCAGTGCTGGGTGAATCTTTTTTAGGGACATGAAAGAAGAGGAAATGGGCGAATACTTTGAGAAGAAGTATCAGTCACAGCACGTTCCACTAAGGGACGATGAGGAAGACGACGCGGGCTTGGATGACATAGCCCAGCACGGTCTTCTTCCGTCGACCAAAGACCCCAATCTCTGGATTGTCAAGTGTCGCATGGGAGAAGAGAAACTCGTCGCCCTTCAACTGATGCGTAAAGCTTTGGCTTTCGAGAAAGAAGAGGTATCTATAGGTTCTTTCTAATCTGGTTTTAGCCGCTTCAAATCAAATCAGTTGTCGTGAAAGAAGGCCTAAAGGGAATCATCTACATTGAGGCTTTCAAGCAGGCTCACGTTCATGCTGCAATCAGTGGAATCTCTGCTCTCAATCAGTTCCAGATCACAGTGGGCTTATTCTTGATCTTCTGAACTCGTGTTAGATGGTTCCAATCAAAGAGATGGTCGAGACTCTGAAGGTCGTCAAGGATATGCCCACACTCAAGCCTGGTGCTTATGTTCGCTTCAAGCGTACAATGTTCAAAGACGACCTTGCACAGGTTTGACACGTCATGTTTCTAGAACTGCTATTAAGGTTGATTGGGTCGACGTGGCGCAGAATAAGATAAATCTCAAACTCATACCACGTATTGACTACACTCGAATGCGAGGAGCTCTTCGCAGCGAAAACGACAGAGCCGCGCCGAAGTTGAAGCGAAGGCCTCCTGCACGTCCATTTGATATCGAGAAGATCCGGTTTGAGCATCTTGTGTCCACATAAGGTGAACGGCTTCAGAGAGATTGGTGGAGAGGTTTCGACTGACGGAGATTTCACGATATTCGAGGGAAACAGTTATCGTCGTGGTTTCTTGTACAAGGCGTTTCCGATGAATGCAATAATAACGGATGGTGTGAAGCCGACGCTGGCGGAGCTTGAGCGTTTCCAAGAAACCAGTGACGGTCTTCGTCGGGAACGTGAGTAGTGCGCACACAATACAATGTGATGTTTTAAGTGGAACAGACCACAGTGCGAGATACGTCCATCTCATTCATTCCCGGTGACAATGTGGAAGTCTGCGAGGGAGAACTGGTTAACCTCCGTGGTAAAGTGCAAAGCGTTGACGGCACGCAAGTCGTCATAATTCCTGATCACGAAGAACTCAAGGTGTTTAGAGAGTGTCACAGTCTGACGAACTTTTCAGGAGCCACTGACGCTGAACGCTCACGAGTTGCGCAAGTTCTTCAAAGCGGGAGATCACGTGAAGGTGATTGCGGGTCGCTACGAAGGTGATACGGGTCTTATTGTGCGCGTCGAGGAAAATCTCGTCGTCGTCGTCTCTGACATTTCCATGCACGAGGTTTGTTCAGTCTCTGTTTGCTTGCCATTATACGCTACTTTAGTTAAAAGCGCGACCGAAAGACGTCCAATTGTGTGCCGAGGTGGCTACAGGTGTGGATTCGCTTGGAAAGTTCCAATTCCACGATCTTGTACAAATTGACCAGCAAACAGTTGGCGTTATTGTGAGAATTGAGAAGGAACAACTCGAAGTCTTGAACATGCATGGAAAGGTGAGCTTATTGTTAGTCTGCATTTCAATCACGAATTTAGGTTGTTCGTGTCAAACCTCAAGCTCTCTTGGGAAAGAAAGAGGACAGATTCGCAGTAGCGCTTGATTCTCAGCAGAATCAGATTGCCGTGAAGGATATGGTGAAAGTAGTTGAAGGTCCTATGGCGGTAGGTATTTTTTCACACGCAAAGAATTAGTGGTTTCAGGCTAAGGGTGAAGGTGAAGAAGAGAAGCAAGGCGAAATCAAACACATTTTCCGCTCATTTGCATTCGTCCTTTCTCGAAAGCACTTGGAAAATGGAGGAATTTTCGTCGTCAAGCCAAGACATCTGCTTCTGATTGGTGGAAAGAGCGATAACAAGAAACGTATGTTATTTACAACATAAATGATTATTTGTGATTTAGAAGAAATGACGGTGATGAATCGCATTTCATCTCCTCGCCCGTTCCAGTCTCCTCGCCATTCGGGAGCCGCCACTCCCGCTCACTCGAGCAATCAAAGCGTGACCGCACCTCGTTCTGTTCGTGGTGGTGCAACACCGTCTGTCACTGGTATGATTTTCTTGTGGAATTATTTTTCTTAGGAAGTGGTGGTGGAGGCGGCAGTGGCTTCGGTGGAGGCGGAGGCCCTCGTGTCCGCCGTGACACATCCATCATTGGAAAGAGTGTGAGGATCACTCAGGGTCCACTCAAGGGTTACTTCGGCATTGTCAAGGATGCCACCGAGCAAATTGTTCGCGTGGAGCTGCATAGTAACTGCAAGGTAGTTTTGTTGCATTGTTTAACCAGTTTCAGACTATCAATGTGGATCGCATACGAGTTGTGCCAGTTGGCGATGTTCCTGGAGGTTCAATTGTTTCTGCTGCACCGGACTTCGGAAAGACACCGGCGGCCAACATGGACGGCCGCACGCCGATGTATCTTGGAGGAAAGACGCCCATGTACGGCGCTCAGACACCTATGCACGACGGTTTCTTGTCTTTCGTTTCTTAAAATACAATCTAGGCGGTCGCACGCCTCATTACGGCGCGATGACACCGGGTTACGAAAGCGGTCGAACGCCCGCCTATGATGGTGGACGCACTCCTGCTTACGACGGAGGAAGAACGCCTGCTTATGATGGTGGTCGCACTCCAGCCTACGATGGTGGCGGCGCTCGTACTCCGGCATGGGGATCGAACGACAAAGATGACGAAGAAGACGAGATTCATTATGATCAACCCAATTCTCCCGTCTACAACGTGCCCACGCCGGGCTCGTCGATGAATCCGCAGACTCCTGGATTCCCCGAGACTCCGATGGGTAGGAAGACTACTCTTTGTACATGTTTCAGCGTACAACCCGATGACTCCGGGAGGAATGTATTCCGACTACGCGGCACCCTCGCCCTTCCCGCGTGACGACAGTTACGGCTCATCGGCTAATGCGAGCATACGTAAGTGCAAGTTCTGTCACGATTTGCTCGCTTTAGCGTCGAGTGTCTTGGATGCGGGTGATTGGCTGACTGAAGACATGTGGGTCATTATTAAGGACTCGCACGAGGATGACCGTCTTCACGATCGTGAAGCCATCGTTAAGACTGTGCTTGTAAGTTCACTGTTTGTTCTGGAGGTTGTTAGGATGGACGCTGCACGGTCTACATTGCGGACATGAGGAAGACGGAAGTGGTCGAGTCGGACATGGTCTTGCCTGTCAAGCCTCACGAGAACGACTTTGTAAGTGCAATTGTTGCTTGTCTCAACGAATGGTTATAGTGTCGTGTGATATATGGTCGCGAGAGTGGTGCGAGTGGAATGCTGACGAACGTGGATGGCAATGACGGCACACTTCGTCTCAAGAACAACACCTTGAAGCACGTCCACATTCCTTACTGCTGCAAGATCAATGAGTGATATTTTATCTTATTGTTGTTTCATAACCGCCCAATACATTGCTTCGATATTTCTGTAGTAACTTTTGTGGACTAGTTGCGGTGGATGGTGATAAAGAGAGACGTCTCTCTCTCCTCTCTCTCTCTCCACTTGGACAGACACGTCGTACCGACCTTCATTCCGCCCCTTTCTCGTTCTCTACTGACGCAATATGCAGATGGGCCGAGCAGCGCCCACTTTGCAAAGCCTTTGTTGAGGGCCGAGCGTGCCATGGCGAGGTTCTGCGTGGTGGTGAAGGACAATCTCCTTTTGGTATGTACCTCGATAGCCGTCGTCCTTGGAGTCTTTCTTGGCTTTGCATTGCGTCCCCTCAATCTGTCTCCCGAAACACTTCAACTCATCAACTTCCCCGGCGAGATCTTCATGTGAGTGTCACTTGGATGGCTGCATTTGTAGGCAAGTCCTCAAGATGATGATCCTTCCTCTCATCTTCTCTTCTCTTATTTCCGGTCTCCTCTCTTTCAATTCGAATTAGACTTGTTCTAGCACTGGCACAGATGGACGCGCGCGAGTCGGGCCAGATGGGACTCGCCACTGTCCTCTACTATCTCACTACCACCGTTCTAGCTACAATTGTACGAGTTGATTGAAAGAAGACTCAGTTTTAGTTGGGAATCATTCTTGTTTTGAGCATCCATCCAGGAGACCCTTCAGTCAAAGAAGGACTCATTGACGACGGTCCCGTGGACACTGACGTCTCTCCTCTTGATACCTTCCTCGACCTTGCAAGGTGCGTCATCGAGAAGAAGAGAAGGAAGAGACAGGAACACCTTCCCCGAGAACATCATCCAAGCAACCTTCATGAGAGTGCAGACCGTCTACGAGAAACAGAAGATCCCTCTCAAGAAGAATTCCTCAGCGCCTATCATCAAGATGGTGCCTAAGATCCGACCCACAAAAGGCATGAACATCCTTGGTGAGTCTATCTCTTTGAGTGAACGAAAAGCCAGGCATCATTGTCTTCTGTACCGGCTTCGGGATCGTCATCTCATCCCTCGGAGAGCGAGCCCGTATCGTCGTCGACTTCTTCGTCATCCTCGATGCTGTCATTATGAGATGGGTGGAGACCCTCATGTGGTTTGTCTTGCCATGAGAGAAGAGAGAAGTCAGGTTCGCCCCTCTTGGTATCGTTTGTTTGATTGCGAGTAATCTCCTGGAATTGGAAGACTTGAGTGACGCAGCGCAAGTCCTTCTCATGTATGTCATCACGGTAGGGTTCAAGCCCCGCAATGTAATCGGCGTCGTAAAGGTGATGGCAGGCTTCATCCTCCACATGGTGGTCACCATGCCCGGGCTCTACTTCTTGATCACAAGAAAGAACCCGCTCCTCCTCGTCAAGGGCATTCTCCAGGCTCTCGTCACGGGATTCGGCACTGCCTCCAGGCATCTCTTCCTCCTTCCTCGAAGAGATCTTGCAGTGGAGCGGCGTTGCCCTTGTCCATGCAATGTCTGGAAGACAAACTCGGAGTGGATCGTCGTGTCACTCGTTTCGTGCTTCCTCTCGGCTCCACCATCAACATGGACGGTAACGCGCTCTACGAGGCCGTCGCTGTCATCTTCATCGCACAACTCAACAATGTCACTCTCTCCATTGCAGAAGTGATCACTGTCAGGTGAGACGCCCTCTTCTTCCTCCATCTCTTCTCTACTTCAGCATCACGGCGACGATCGCCTCAATTGGACTAGGATCCGTGCCCGCTGGTCTCGTCTCCATCCTTCTCATCCTCTCCACTGTTGGTCTGCCAACTAAAGACGTGAGTGCCTCCTTCGGCTTATGAACCGACTTCAGATTCCTCTCCTTTTCACAGTGGACTGGCTCCTCGACCGAGTACGCACCGTTGTCAACATCCTCGGAGACGCCTTCGCATCCGGAGCCATCGAACATTTGCTCAAGGAGCGTCTCGCCATTCAGGACACTGTCAGGGACTTCCGTACTGAGATCAAGGAAGAGATCGGTTAGTCCCACTGAGCCTCGCCCCCATCTTCTCCCTTTCAGAGCTGCTCAAGTCCGTGGCGAACAGTCGGCGGCCTTCCATCAGCGGTTACAGCGAGGCACCCAGCTCTCACGACTTCTTCATCAACTCGGCGCTTGTCCACGACGGAGCAGCGGGAGTTCTCTCGCGTCGCGACTCGCTCGTCAACTCGGGTCTCTCCTGGCGTCACGCCTTCTTCGACAACACTTACACACCGCAGAGGACATATCTCGTCTAGCACTCGCTCCTTCAACCAGCTTCATACGCTCGTATAAAGCTTCTCATTCGAATACGATGTCCGTGTTGTGACGAATTTCATGAAATCAACGAGGAAATAACTTCCAACAGTGATACAACTACGGTACAGTTGGGGCGCGGGAAGGCGCCAGTTGGCGCCATGTGACGCGAACCGAGCTGATTGATTTTGAGACATTTTCTTTTCGTCTTTTATTTTGTGGACTTGCTTTCTAAAAACTTTCTTGGTGTCTTTCAGGCTCCTTCTCTTTCAGGCTCCTTCTGAAAGATTGAGATGGCGACGAACGATGAGAATGGTCGCGGTCCGATGGATGGCCTTGGATCCGACGAATCGCCTGTTAGTTGCTTTATTAGCTTTATGTGTTGTTTTATTAGATGCTTATTATCGTTGCTATTTTAGTCAGTGTCGCCATCTGTGGCGTCGACGTCTGACGAGTCGAACACATACGATATGGGCGCTGCGTCGCGCGGTCACAGTCCCGATCCTGCCGACGTCCCTTCTCCTATCATCGAGGTATTCGTTCAGTGCATGAAGACGCTTAGTGTTAGACTTCGACTGATGGTTCTCCAGCAACTCCTCTCGTGCTCCCGTCAAAAACTCGTCTGAAGATTCGCGTGAAGAGACTTCAAGTGAGAAATGTTTCGTTCAAGAATGTTTTAGGTGGCGGCTGAGTGGAGATGGAACGAAGGCGGGGACGACACGTGCGGAATCTGTCGAATGCCCTTTGAGGCGTGCTGCGTCGACTGCAAGGCACCCGGCGACGACTGCCCTCTTGTACGTTTGTTGTTTATTGTGAATGACGATGGTTGTAGGTGCTCGGAGTGTGCAAGCATCCCTTTCATGTGCACTGCATCGACAAATGGACGGACACGCAAAACGCGCAGCGACCACAGTGTCCTCTTTGCCGTCAGGAGTGGAAGTTCGCCACTTGAAGCACTTCCTTTCATCTCAATGTACGTACATTCTCTCTTCTAACTTGTCATGTAAATCTTTATTATCATGTTTTTCACCTCGCAGTTTTAAAAGTATCTTTGAGAAACCGAGTGCTAAACGTAAAGAAACGGGGACATAAAGCCGTTTTGGCATTGCACGGGGGTGAAGGGCACAGGTGTCTCTGAGGAGGCGGTTTCGGGAGTCGGGAGGGAGGTGAGCGAAGAGAGGGAAGAGCACTGGGGACCCGTGATTGTACTCGCTCTTGGGCATCACAGCTAGAGAGAGCGGCTATAGACAAAGAAGAAGTGAAGTGAGGACGGCAGAGCTAGCCACAGGCGACGCATCAGAAGCGCTCCACTACGCGGTCCGCGTCCGAATCGGAGACCTGAGGAGAGAAAGAGTTGCCGAGGCTGAGAAGGAAATGCAGAGGCGACAAGGAAAGGCAAACAAAGAGGCACACGGAAGAAGAAACACCCGCCACACCGAGAAAGCACTAGAACTAAGGAGAAGGAGACGAGGCACTCCACACTTTTCTATACCTCCGTCTCACGAGTTATTCGCCCTCCGCGAGTGTACGGGCGGCCGTCGCCGGTAATCGTCACGCCGAGGTGCGGCGGTGGCGACTCGGCCAGGCCGGGTGGCGTCGCCGTTTGTCCGTCGACGTTGATGAGAAACTGATGAGGAGGTCGAGTCGATTGCGCGGGATCGGGGCCCGTCGGAAGTCGCGTCGATGAGGGTAGCGTCGAAGGGACGGGCGAGACCATGGGCACGCTGCCCTCTTCGATGAGCGAGAGTCCCGCCGTGGGCGACGGTCGAGGTGAACGGCCCCTGGACACTTCCAATTACTGAAAGAACTCACCCGCGTAGTCCTTCCACGTTTTGGAAGAGTTTTCCCTTGAGAATGAGATCTCCGAAGCCTTGTTGGTGGGAGAAAGCATAACCGGAACGAAGGGAGCCACGCATGCTTCTTCGGGTACCCGCCGTGCGGGGGAAGACGCGTCTGCAAGATTCCTTTGGAGAGAAGAGACGCACTGTGCGGGTTCTTCCTTCTTCGGGGCGGGAAGCTTCCTCTGCACGCGGAGGATGTCCGTGAAACTGGGATGAGTGTCGAGCCAGAAGAAACGATTCAGGACGACGGGCAAAAGGAGAACCACGCTGATCATCAGAATCGAGAACCAGAACTGAGTGGAGGCCATCGAGCGAATGACGACGCCGTAAGAAATGGCCGAGGAAGTCTTGGATATGACGGACACGGGCAGGGCTGAGAGGGAGTTCTCGGGGGAAGGACAGCTCACCTTCGTAGAAGATGAAGACGAGGGCGAAGTAGAAGATGAGCGAGCCCCAGATGACGACGTGCGTGATGACAGTCCAGTAGTCGGTGTCGAAGGCGATCTGACCCGTGACGACGATGATGAGAGCCGTGAAGCAGGTGAAGGCGAGCACGGAATAGTCGTTGAAGTCGCGTCCCGAGTGGTCCATGTTCATGTAGATGGCCCCGTAGGGAATGAAGAAGATGAGGAGGGAGCTGGCCATTCCGTGCAACACCGAGTAGATGAAGATACGCATGTTGAAGAAGAGATTGAACTGACCCGGCCAATACAACTTCGGGTTTCTGAACAAAGAGAAGGGGTGAATGGAGAAGGAAGTCTCACTTCAAGCTGCAGTTGTCATCCACATCTTGGTCGAGGGAGCCCATGGAGAGGACGGGCAGAGCCGTGAAGAAGAGGTTGTAACAAGCGATGAGAACTGCGTCATAGACAGTCTGCGAGACTTTTCTTTGCAAGGCATTTTTTTACCTGGGCCGAGTATCCGCAGAAGAAGGCGTACCAAAAATGTGTGAGGGTAAAGGCGAAGTTCTTGTAGAAGAAGTAACGCAGGAATTTGGCCATTCGATAATAAGACCATCGTCCGTGGACGAGTAGAAGACGTTGGAGGTAGCGGAATTGACCGATGGAGTAGTCGGAGGCGAGCACCGCCTGCATTCCTTCTTGGCCTGCAACGGAGTTCAACTCCATGAAGAGAACGGCACCGGAGATGCCGACGCCGATGTGAGCGGTCTTGATCATGGAGACATCGTTGGCCCCGTCGCCCACAGCGAGAGTCACCGCCTTCTTGTTCCTCCTCACGAGATCCACGACTTGCGCCTTCTGCAGCGGCGTCACTCGGCAGCAGATCACCGACTGAAACATCTTCCTCCTCCAAGAGACTCACTCGACATTGACAGGCGATCTCGAGGAAAGTTCTCTCGAGTTTCGGCGACAGAGCATGCACCAGGGCCTCTCCCGTAATGACGATGGCGAAGCCGTCTCCTTCTCCGTCTGTTGGAGGCTCGGGAGTGGAGTCGATGTGTCCGTTTCCGTTCAGAGGCGGCGAGTCGACTCTCCCATCCGAGTGTGTATAGGTGACATCTCCATTCGCGTCATCGCCGTGGATGTGCGCGATGTCGACTCGCGGCCTTTCGCCCGTCGTCCCGTTGCCTAGCTCCTGAACATCTTTCATTAGAGCCACGTCGGGAACAAGCGAGAACTGTGGGAAGAAAGAAGGGCAAGCGAAAGAAAGGCGCCTCCACCATCCCCGATTCACGCGCCTTACAAGTAGTTCAAGGGAGAGAATGACTGAATGAATGTATCGCACGGCGTCTGACTCCACAAAGCGCCGCTCCACCAACTACAGTACACAGAGCCAAGAAGGGAGAACTCACGCGACTGCGAGCTCGGCCGAGGAGCTGCTTCGTGTGTTTGAGTTGGACCTCGACTTCCTTCTCGGTCGTGCATTCGATGAGATAGATGTCCCTCATCTGCTCTGTTAGAAGATTGCAGGAGTAGGCGATGTTGATGGCCGTCTCCTGGAATCTCTTTCCTTCCCTTCGCTTTCCACTCACAGTCTTGTCTCCCGTCAGAACCCAAATCTTGATATTCGCTTCAGCCAATTTGGCGATTGTCTCGGGGACGCCCTCTTGCAGTTTGTCCTCAATGGCCGTTGCCCCGACAAGGAGCATCTCCCTCTCCATGTCCTCGAAGGCTTCGTCCATGCGGGCATCTCGGTTGTACATGTCGACCTCGGCCTCGTGAAGACGAGCCTGGGTGAGTGAGAGAAGAGAAGAGGGGACACACCTTCCATTGCTCGTAGTAGGCGGGGTCGATATCCTTGGCAGCGAGGACGAGAGTACGCAGTCCAGTCTCGGCGAAGTCATCGAGATGCTTCTTCGTGCCGTCAATCAGCAGGGGACTTGTGTTCGTCTTGAGTCTGTCAGAGGCTGTTTACAACCCTGTTAGAAGGCAGTCAACCTGGGGAGAACCGTTGTGTCGGCGCCTTTGCAGTAGAGCTTGATTGCCCCGTTTCTTCTAACTATTACAGACATTCGCTTGCGCACGTTGTTGAAGTCGAGGATGGTCAACAACTCGTAGGTCTGAAGGGGGATGAGGAGGGAGAGGGGAGAGAACCTCTTCTTTGCCATTCACTTCAATTGTTATGCTTTGTGGAGTTCGAGAACGAAAGACGAAGCCGAAATTGCGAGCGGCACCGGTGAGCGCGGCCTCGTCGGGGGATTGTGCTTGGTAAGAGAGGTTGCCAGCCTTGTCTCTCTCTGGCATGACGGTGTGACAGAGAGCGAGCAGACGCCAGAACTCTGTCACCTGCGAGGACACAAAATAGTCAGAAGTCTCTTAGTCAGACCTCCTTGTTGCCTTTTCTAGTCTCCTCGAGCAGCCGCGGGTCGAAGAATTTGAACGAAGCCTCGTGTTGAGGGTTGAAGGAGAAATCCAACGAGCGAGTATTCTGCAAGGGATGAGAGACTAAGGGTTTCTCACCTCTTCGATGACGATTTTGTTGCCGCGAGCGTCGAAGACGTCGCCATAGGAGATTCCATTGATAGAACACTTGTTGAAGGCCATGATGTTCCTCGTGAGAGTGCCCGTCTTGTCCGAGAAGATGTACTGCACCTGGCCGAGTTCCTCGTTCAACGTCGTCGTGTGCGCCTTCGCCGGGATGCCCTCCTCGCCGTTGTCATAGAACATCTCTTGGTCGAAGTTGATCCACATCGAATGAACAAAACGGATGATTTCCACACTGAGAAGACTTCTAGAAGAGAGAGGGAGCCTTGCCTGACATAGAGGGAGATGGGGACGACGGTGTTGAGAAGGATGATGTAAGAGAAGAACTGGAGGAAGGCGATGACAGCAATCTGCTTGGAGCTTCTCTCATAGACATTCGGAACGATGTCCGTGTCCCATTCGAGATAGGCCGTGAAGCCTCGCCCCGTCGTCCATTCCCAGACTCCACACAGAATCGTGCAAATCAGACACATGGCGATGAGGAAGAGGACGATCTGAGGACTCTTTCCTCTTCCCTTTTCCCACTCACCCCCATGATGAGAATGTTGAGGAAGCGATCGAGACTCGTCCTCTTGAACTTGGTCTTTCCACTGTTCATCATGAGCTTCGTGTCCTTGCCAGCAAAGACGACAAGGCCGTAGCACCATCGCGTGTTCCTCAGAACGCATCCTCGCAGCAGCAGCTGGTCGTTGTTGAGAGGCAGAGTTCTGCCTTGCCAATGAAGTTGCCCGCGGAAGGTGTTCAAGCGATTGTTCGGCGCCTCGCAGATCACTTCGCCTGAAGAAGAAGATGGTTGAGAGAAGGACAAGAGACCGTCAAATTGAGAGATCTTCGAGAGATCGTCTCCCATCTCAGCCGTGTCCTGTAGGCCGTTTCTGTTCTTCAAGTTGGTTTCTCCATCGAGTTCCTTAGTTTCGATGAAACAGATTCCACTCGGCTCGGAAGTGGACAGGACGAGGAGATCCGCCTGTGACAGTTCCCGTGGGGGATGAAGGAGGCACTCACGGCGACGAACTGGTTGCTCATCATGCGGATCACGTCGCCCACCTTCACATTGCTCCATTCCTCCTCTGCCAGATGGCCGTCTCTCACCACATAGGACTTGCGTCCATTCACATTTCGATCGCTGATATGTCGTTGCTGAGAAGACTTCAAGGGGAGAGGGCACTCACGATGTCGTCGTAGGCGTCCTTCACAGCCGAGAAAGCGAGCACGATGGCGAGAGGAATGGCCGTCGAGTACCAAGCAATGGAAGAGATCCAGGGAATAAACTAAATCCTCTCTTCTTCTTCCTCTCCGAGTTCTCACTTGAAGGATCATGAGGACGAGGAAATAGAAGTTGGCAATTCGCTGAAATTGTTCGAAGAGATTCTTCGGTGCAAAGGTGAGGAGATTGTACTTGGAAGTCTTGATGTAGTTATCCTGAGAAGAGAGAGGGATGAGAGGGAGAAGAAGGATGACTCACGGCATATTTGAACTGTCGATTGAATTCTCGATCGTTGGCTCGAAGTCGTCTCTCTTCCTCGCCGCGCAGAGCTGCTTCGTCGCCTCCTTCGCCGCCGCCGCAAAGCCGCCGCCACATGGCGCTCCACGACGACGTGGACACCGGCGCCCCCTTCCGCTCTGAAAGCAGGCGACGCTCTTTTGTAACGATTGGACAGCTGGCGCCAGCGAGCCTCGCACCAAAACGAGACCGGCCAGGGAAGAAGGACTGCGAAGGGAAGAGGGACGAACCTGGTGGTTGCTTCTCTTTGGGCGGCAAAGTCTGCTGGGTGACAGCGCCGACCTCCGGCGAGGGGCCGACGACGGCTGCAAGCAATGTCCTCAGACTCTTTCCTCACGCAGCACACGCCCCATTCAGCCTGCGCAAACTTCGCCCGGCACGGCCAAGAAGGGAGAATCCGCTTTTGCGCATACTAAAATCCGGGTCGAAGAGGGACTGTCGGGACTGCCTCGGGACTCTCCTCCCCTTCCCTTCCCTTCCCTCCCCTCGACGTCCACTTGGAGTTGTTGAATGAAGGCCGTGTGGTGGCTGACTCACGAGTCATGCTGGCCACTCGGCCCTCCACCCGCGTCCCTCGTCGACGCTTCGTCGCCATCGACACCACTTTCGCCGTGCTCGCTACATTCTTCTTCCCACGCTTCTTCGTCTTCGATGAAGACGATTCCTTCTTTCGTGTTGGACGTTTTGATGAAGATTTTGAGGACGCCTTGGATAATTTAGACGATTTGGACGACTTTGAGGAGGTCTTCTTGGTCTTCCGTTTGCGGATCGTGGGAGCAGCTACAGTAGAAATGGCCTGTGGCGGCTTTCGAGAGAAAGGCGCTCGGTTGGCGACTTGCGCGGGAGGCGCCATTGCACTCACTGGGATTTCCATTGGAGACCCCGCTGTCTCCTTGGAGAGCGCGCACCCACTCAGACACAGGACAACGTCAAGAAGAGAAGAGGAGAGGAGAGAGTCGCGAAAAGGGAAACGGATGGGGGAACACCGGGAAGTGCGGGAGATGAAGAGAGACTGAATCACGTTCGTTGCTGCATAGAAGGAGTGAAAGGAGCGTGGAGGGGGAGACGTCCTGATAAGGCCCTCAAACAGCTCAAAGAGAGGAGCGACGTCCCGCGGCTGCGTCACCGTCCAGCCTCACCTCGGGACGACATCGAGGCCGTCGTCGCCGCCACCGCTGAATCAGAGCGTCCACGAGCGGCGACTGGGAACGAGGGGACGCTTCTCCCCCGAGACACGTCCCAAGAAGGAAAGAAGGTAATGAGGAGGGGGGAAAGGACCGCAGTCCGGTCTTCGCGGCAACGCGTAGGGCGGGGGCGCCGTCCTGGGTTGGCAAGTACGAGTTGCAGGAAGAAGAAGAAGGAGAGGAGAAGAAAGGACACTTACCCATGATGGCGACGTGGAGTCGCGGCTGTCAGTTCAAGTGCCAGCTAGAGGGCGAAGATGCGAGTCCATGTCGGGGTAAGGGAGACTCGTCACTGCTAGTTGTGGACAGGAGAGGACAGGACACAGAGGAGAATGCAGGTGTGATCGATAGACTCGGACGGGGGCGACGAGGGACGGGGCGAGGCGAGGACTCGAGCGAGACACGAGGAGCCGTCGGCGACCACGGCAAACAGAAAGAGGTCGCCCCCGTGTAGAAGCTCGCGCCGCGTTGCCTAGCAATCCATCGCACAATCGCCACTGCGCAGGCAGATCGTGAGACGGCTGGCAGGAGGAGACTCCTGCCAGCCGGGCCCCCGCTTGTCCGCTCATCTTCTCTAATCAGCTTTGCAATGTGGAAATGGGAGTGGAACTTGAATGAGAGGAAAGACTCACCATGAGGCTTGAGGAAGCGGCCGCAGAGGCCGACCATCGGAGACTGTTTGTCAGCTGAGGGAGTCTTCCCGGAGGAGAGACATGTCAAAGGGCGTGAGGTTCTCGAGGAACACAAACTCCTTCCCTCCACTCCCTTCTCCCTCCGCTTCTGTCCACACACTTTATTCTCGTGCTTTGCCACGTCATTCCAAGTCCAATTTGTGTTGAAGAGAGTCATCCGAGAAGTTCCTTGAAGTCATTTCCTCCCTCCTGGATCTTCTCTCTTTCCTCCAGCCAATATGTGATACACGGACCGCGTCCCTGCAACCGCGTCCTTCTCTTCCTTCTCTCTCTGCTCTCTCGGTGACAATCAAATGGTTGCCGCCTTCCTCCCGCCACATTCAAGTTTTCGAGTTCGCAAGGTCGGCGATCGTTCGCTATGGCAAGGACGACCAGAGACGGAAAACTACTAGAGACACGGGGTCGGGGTGAGGCGAAAGGGAAAGAAGAGAGGGGAAGGGGGAGGGGGAAGAGAAGTGCAAACAAGAGGAGTTCGTGTCCCTTCTCACCTTCACCTCCAGCTCTCCTCGTCGCGTGCATCTGAAAGGGAAGAAGAGAAGAGTTCGGGTGGAGATGCACTTACTTGAACAGGGGATGGTGGGTCTGCAGATGAAGGAACGACTCCTCCGACATCTGAAGCCTCTTTATGAGAAGAAGAGGAGAAGTGACCTGGATCATGCCCGGCATGCCCCCCGATTCCATTCGACTCGCGTGGTTGACCGCCTCACCGAAGAGAGTGTAGCGTGGCGAGAGAGAACCCACGACGCCCGCAGCAACGGGACCTGTGTGGAAGCCCCAACGACAGGAGATGCGCTGTTGGCGACGATGGGGGATCTGGTAGGTTAGGAGGTACTGCAAGAGTCTTCTTCTCTAAGAGAGCACTTGCCGCACGCATATCCAGGGCGATGTCGGCGATCTTCTGCGAGTGAGCATGTCCATTCTCCTCGGGGATGCCCGACACGACCATGTACGCGTCCCCTATCGTCTCCACCTGCAACTTCTTCGTTATGAAGAGGAGAGAAAGGACCTTGTAGGAGTTGTGGCGGGTGATGCATTCGTCGAAGCCAGTGTAGAGGCCATTCAGCATGTTCACCACTTCGAGGGGAGTCGAAGACGAGCAAAGAGTGGTGAAGCCGACAATGTCAGAGAAGAGAACCGTCGCTGAAGGGAAGAGACGCGGTGGCACAGAACGACCCATCTTCAGCTCATTCGCCACGTATCTGAAGCCTCTTGTCTTCAGAAGAAGATCTCACTTGGGTAGAAGTTGTGTGAGAAGTTTATCCGCCTTGGCATTCGCCTCCTCCAGCATGCCCGTCCTCTCGGCCACGAGCTTCTCCAAGTTGTTCGCATACTGTAGAGGGACTCTCTTCTCTAGTTGAAGACTCGCCTGTTCCATCATGCGCATCATCTGGTCGACGAGACTTCCCTTCGTCTTCAGACACATCTCCGTGTTCAGTCTCACGCGTCGAATCGAGGGACGGATCTCGGGGTTCTCACTCCAGCAGTCTCGGAGCAACGCCTGCAGATCGGGATGGCATCCCATTTGGTCTTGGATCTCGGGAGTCATGCGGCGACTGCCATCCGCGATGCTGTCCACGAGGGCTGAAACTCTCTGTGAAGGAGCAAGGAGGAGAGACCATTGATGTCGGTTCCCTCTCGGAAGGGAAGAGCTCGGAAGAGAATCTCGTACATGACCATGCCTGCAATCGTCCTTCAAGAAGAGAAGGCGAGTCTACCGAAAGCGTAGATGTCTCCCGCCTGTCGCCGATTGCCCGACTGTTTCACCCACGCCTGATCCACGCGTCGCAGGCGATTGTTCTCTCGCATCTTCAACATCTCCGGGGCGCAGTACAATGCAGCTGCGTGGCCTTCAAGTTTGGTGGAAGCACTCACAAGTCTTCTGAGCAGCTTGAGTCTTGTCGGTGTCGCAGGTGAGGGCGTCGATGGAGATGGATCCCATCTTCTCCCATCTGTCACTTCTCTTCTTTCACATTGTAGAAGAACCTCTCGAGAGGATTGGCGATACCGTAGTCCGTGAGCTTGACCATCCAGTTGCGGTCGATGAGACATGCCCAAGGAGTGAGGGAGCCGTGGTAGCCAATCGGAGAGGCGTGCAGATATTCCAAACCCTGAAGACTTCTTTTCTCTTTCAAGAGTACCAAAGTGATGTCGCGGACGAAGGCGCCATGGAATTTCTCGTCGAGGACGACGTTCTGGTTGTAGATGATGTCCTGCACTGTGCCTCGAGAGCAGAACTTCCAGAGAACGAGCATCTCGTCCTTCTCGTTGAAGGCCATTCCCAGGAAGGGATTCAAGTTGTCGTGGATCGCCTGCTTCATCTGAAGAAGAAGAGTGAAGGAAGAGAAGGGCGACCTGTGTGAGGAGTTGCAAGTCCTCGCGGCCGAATTTGATGGGACGCCGTTGAGGATAACGATGGAAGGTGGCGTGAGTGTTCACTCCGATGATCGCGTGCTTCTTGTCTCCCGTGTTCTGCATGTTGCTCAACTTGGTCGAGGCTGAGCCAATCGAGAGCTGAAGGAAGACTTGGTGGGAAGGAAGAAGAAGGAACCATGCTCCGGACTTGCTCCTCGTTGATCTGCCGGACATCATCGTGGTTGATCCTCCAGGGCATCCTCGCTAGAGCTCGGCTCTCGCTAAAAAGCGTCTTCATCTAGAAAATGATAGGGCTGCGAGACCAGATTCGATAGAGGATGTAGATGCCGATGATGAGGCAGAAGAGGGCGATCAACGAGCCCGCTACCGTAATCTCGACTACATAGGAGCAACGTTGGCCTCGATAGCCACAGAGAGGCTCGTCCAAGGGCATGGCGCCTGTCGTGGAAGGCCAGAAGCCGGTCATCACATCCGACAATTGCTGAGAGAATGAAGGGAAGGAGGAGACTCACGAGTTCGAAGCAGCCACTCTTGTTCTTGAGACCGTCGCAGTTGGTGATGAGACGACTCTCCATGTTCACCATCTTCATCACTTTGTCTCTTGAGGGAGAGATGTAGAAGGCGGCAAAGATCGGGGCGCGATCCGCGAGATCGTCCATGAGCACCGTGCCTTGGGCTCCTCCCATTGACACCACTCCTGAAGGAATGAATAAAAGATGGAGAAGAGACCTTCGAAGGAGAGTCGTCGCATCTTGTTCCAGATGAGCTGTCCATCGACGACGGACTGAGTGCTGCCCGTCTCGTTGAGGGCCTTCCGAACAGCGAGGGCATACAACTTGACCGCGTCGTAGAGATGCAAATAGCTGTAGATGTTGGTCTGAAGAGTGTTCGTGAGGGAAGCGGAGAGGGACAGACCAGATCGAGGTCCTTTCGCGTGAGGCCGTGCTTCTCGACTCGTTGCAGGAAAGCCTCCACGATGGTGTCATCGAAGCCGTTGATGTCGTCGACGATGATGGCGTTGGCGTAGTTGTCCTTCACCTTCTGCAGCATCTCTCCATCAGCGCCGATCCAGGGCGACACATCCTTCGCCCCGCTCTGGATCCAAGGCAGGATGACGGCCCATTCGGACCCGATCATGCCCATCTGCGTCGTCGCCGACATGAACTCTCGAGTCAACTCGCGGGTAGCTGAGAAGAGACAGAGAACAACTAGAACAATGGTCTCCCTCTTCTCCTTCTAGAAACTCACTTCGTGCCGTGTTCCGAAGATCAGTGAGAAGGCCTCCCTTCATCATGTCGTTGGCATCAGAGTTCTCCTCGACCATGAACTTCTTGATGACTGTCACGCCTCGACGATGAAGAACTTCTTCGAAAGCCGCCACTCGATCGTAGGCCGTCGTGCCCGTGTTCGTCACGATGGCGATCTGAACTTCTTTGGGACTTCTTTGGGACTAGCTCACCTTCTGCCATCCATAGTGAACGAGAAGGGCGACCGTCGCCTCAGCGATGGCATTCGTGTTCTTGGAGGAAATGCGCGAGAGAGTACGGTAGACGGTGCGGTCTGCGAGGGCGTTCGACGAGGACGAGTAAGAGATGATGGGGATGTTCCAAAAAGTGGACATCTTCGCTACTCCCTCGAGTTCTAGAACATCCACCAAGGGAAGAAGAGATTCAGACCAGAGGCGCAGTAAGGGCCGAGGAAGGCGCGCACTTGTTGCATGTGGAAGAGATCCGCGGCAACAGCAACTCCTTCGAGAGCCTCGGAGCACGTGGAACGGGACACGAACCTTCAAAACAAGCTCTCTTTTATCCTCAAGACGAACTGGAATTCGACATCTTCGCCAAGAAGACCTTCCTCGATGCATTGCTGCTTCGAGATCTCGAGCACTTTGTCCTCATTGGGCATCAGCCCCGTCGCTCCCAGATGACCGATCTTCACCACCACGCGGCCCTCATATGTCTTCTCCAACTTCTGGTTCAGGTTGGAGGAGGACGTGAAGGTGGAGTTGGTATCTCGAGGAGCCCGAGGAGTCCGCGACTCCCCCTCGGTGCCGTTGAATGGAAAAGGCGAGAGTGATGGGAGGAGGAGTAGGAATAGGGCGATGGACCCTAAGGTCGCCGGGCACATCGACGGACGTCGCACCTGGAAACTCTCTGAGGAGAAGGGGACGATACGGTAGAAAAGCATGCGACTAGTCCGTCGGAAGCAGCACACGGCCTTAAATAGGCGACGACGTGCTGAGGTCATCAATCTTCTTCTGCCGGATAGAGACTGCTTTCTCCGCCGCGTCACAGTCCCAAGCACTCAGGTTGATTGGAAAGTGAACTCGAAATCTTCGTCGCATCCCATGAAAATGCGCTTCCCGTACGACAGTCGCCAAATTTACTCCACATTTTAACGGAATGAGAAACAGCCTTCGACTTGTACATGAGAATAACAATGATAAATAAGATGCCCGTTGGGTGGATGATTCGTCCTTAGCCGGAGCATCCTCGACAACCGCAGTGGACACATTCGATAACGCGCTCCTGAAGTAAAGATTTTAGCTAAACAAAAGCCAAACTCACGGCATCAAGCTTGCTCTTCGGCACTCGACAGATGCAATTCGTTCCGTAGTTCGTGTCCTTTGTTTGCACGCATCTGGAATCACACAACGTAACTTTCGAAAAGCAAAATCTTGCCTGAGACAACAGAGATTCTCATATCCTTGCTTCTTCCACTTGGCAATGAGCTGAGCGTCGGCCAGCTTCGCGTCGAGACAGAACTCGTAGAGTTCTCTCGAGATTTCTTCATTTTTGTAGAACATATCGAAGATGTAACGCGAACGCTGGTGATGAATCTGAAATTGGAAGATCAGAGATAGTAAATAAGGATACATTTAATTCTCATTAAAGCAGAAAGCACCTGTACTCACCCTGAAAATTGGCCAGACGGTTTCTGTGCGTCGCTTTCCCTCGTGCGGTTCCGTCTCAGCTTCTCGCATCTTCGCTTCAAATTCTTCGAGGGTAGGCTCGATTTTATCCCAGCCCTCCGGTGGCTTCTTCCTCGTACGGCGGATTTTCGTCAGCAGTGCCATGTCGAGGCACTAAAAAGCATGTATTGTAGAGCGCGGAAGTATACATTGGCGATGCGTACACTAACAAGAAACGAAACAACAAGAGATATTTACGAAATTAGAAGCAAATCATCGAAAAGTAATTTTCGAAAACCAAGTGCGAAATTTTTGACGCGCGCCGGCGCTTGTGTGGCGCCAGGCGGGCGCCAAAGTTGCGGCGCGCATCCCACTCTGTGATTTGTGTGCCTTTCCGTGTGTCTGTTGTTACGTGAATGAATTGTATACATGTATAGTCACCGTTTCCTCGGTTTAGCAATGTCGAGCAAGAAGAAGGGAAGTGCCAAGAAGGCAACAACTTCCGAAGATTTCGCTGAAGTCTGCGAAGCGCAAGACGACGACGGAACGATGCATCCGCACGACGTCAATCTCTTGATCCGGCTTCTCGGCAGTTCAACTAAGCCTTTTCAAAAGATCGCCCTGGAGTTCTTAGAAGTAAGTATTGTGCTCTTTCTAGGGACTTATGAAATAAGCCGAAAACGTTGTCCAATCGAGTTATTGCAGGGCTTCAAAAATCGTTTCGTTTACTCGGTGGGATTGGCATTGATGACTTTCTATGAAAACAATCGGCGAGACGACCAAATTGAGCAGAGACTTATTGCGTGCTACCTCATCTACCGGTTTGCATAGCTCTTTCAAAGGCTAAATATGCAGAGTGCGAGACTTGGAATGTCCCTTGAAGAAGAAGGGCGAGACGGAAGTGATTGGCCACCCGTTCATTTCTTTCTTTCTTTCTGTTCTGGTATTTTTATTCTTGTTGAAAACTAGCTGTTCAGGACATGAGGCATAACGAAGGCGATGACTTCATGCCCTCCGTCTACGAGAGATCTCTAGTGGAACGAATCGTTAGTCGCAGTCTCGGCGACATTCCAAATACAACGCCGCAAAAGTTCGTAGAATCATTCGAAGAGTTTGTAAGTTTAAACTTTCTTAAAACGAACTGTGGTGAATCAGACAGGAGATCTGTCTGAAGTTCGTGGATTTTATGGACAACAGAGAAGAAGATTTCCTCTTGATCAGACCATCTCCGAATTTCCTTCAGTAGCTCCTAAGTCGCCACTATCTAAAGCGTGAGTTTGCACATATTATGTTTCTAATTGCGCCTTCAGCGAGTTCAACGAGGACATGGAAAAGACTTTCGTCTCTATGCTCTGTGGCCGAGAGCCTTTCATCTACAGGACGCCCGTTCCGTCGTGGTTCTCCATTCCTTTGCCACCACTCAAACCACCTGCAGATGAAAAGGTATGCTTGCTCATCATGTGCTATGCTGCAGGTGGAGATCTATCCCACTTTGTCCGTGCCCGAATTTCTAGTCAACAACCAGGAATGGAGCAACACTACTGTTGTAGACTCGAATCAAAATGTAAGTTGTTCGATTTGGTTGATTTTCATTTAGCAGAAGTTTTCTACGCATATGGCATCTTCTGCGCCTATTCATGTCGCTTCTCCGACGAAGCAGTTTGCCGAGATGACATCGAGCATTGCTTCTACAAGTCGAGAAGCGAATAATTCGGCTGAGTGTGCGAGCGCTTCGTCGTCCTTTGGTAAAGGTCCGAGGTAAGCGCTTTGTTTACACTCTCGAAATGCCTCGATTTTTAGTTCGGCTCTTCACTCGGATTCAAGCAATGATGCTTCGATCAGCGCACTTGCAGAAAAAGCCTTGATGGGACCGCTTGGACCTCAAGAGCGCAAAATTCTCGGAGAAGTTCTTATGAAAGAGGCTGAACTTATGATGGAAGGACCTTATACGAAGCTGTTCACCCAGCTGAACTTTCTTCCCAAGCTGATTGAAGACAGTCCGAGTGTGGCGTCAGCTGCCATCGTTAATCGACTCAACTTTGCACCGGAACTCATTCATAGGTGAGCCTTCTTTTATTTCTTAATTAGTTGTAGATATGTGAGTGTTCTTCTCGGAATGGACGCGTCCGTTCAGTGCATGGAGGTCGCCATGAAGTGCTACACTGTATGATTTGCCTTTTTGACAACATGCTTAATGTTTAGACATGCCGTCACTTGGATCGAGATCCGCTCATTGCTTTTGTGAGTTACTGCATCGAGTCATGTCAGGGACAAGACGCACAAGGACACCGGCTGGCCCGGGCTGTCTGCGTCTTCCTTTCCAATCTTATCAAGAACAAGGCTCTTCGAGTGAAGGTTTCATCAAAATGCTCGTGTAATATTTCCGTCTAGGATCTGTCGACCGAATTACACGACTTCTGCATGCGATACACATCAGTGCGAGAGACGTCGTCGCTCTACCAGACAATAGTTGCTGCGAAGATCGAAGAGAACAAACAACAGACTCTTAGTTCCTAAATTAGAAGTAGAGTTCTAGGTTTCACGTCTCACTTAGTCTTCCACTTGACCTCTGCCTTTGCGGGTTGCTCGGTGACAATAAAGTTTTCAAGTGCCATTTTTAATCATTTCTTGTCGTTCTGACGATATGTACTGATTTTTGCATGTTCCAATCTTGCAACTCGCAAATTCTCAGACTTAGTGAAAGCTCGGGTATGGCGGAAGAAGAGGAACACCTTTTTCTGCAATATGTTTCGACCTTGAGATCTGAAGAGCGTCGACCGCTTCTTTCCTCCGCGGCTTCATCACTTGTTTTGTTTCGCCTTCTTCCTTCAACAGCACAACAACTTGTTCTTCGATTGTTATGGAATTCTAACGTTAGGTATGCATCTCACCTTTACGTTTGTAGTGTGTTGTTGAAGAGATAGTTTGGAGATTAATACAGATGCAAAGAAGGCGCGGGTACAAAAGGCTGTTGATCTCCTTAGACGATTGGATCTCATAGAAGACGAAGATTGGAAACTCAAGGTTAAGAAGAATTCTCCATTCTGTTAACGAATCAGGGAGATTTCCGTAAAAGCTACCTGAAGGCGACAATGCAAGGAGCTTTTCGTGTTGCTGGCTTACGCCTTGTTGATGACAGCGAAGAAAAGACGAAGAAGGTAAAGGACGTCCAGAAGAAGGCCACAGAACGATGGGAGTGCATCCTAAGGTTTAGTCTAGAAAATCGTTGAGTATTTTGATTAGATATCTGGCGCTTCCCTCAAAGAGCAATCAGGCAAATGTCAGTGAGACTACAAGAAGACTTCTATCGGCTGCCTCGTTCACAAGCTCAGGAGGCGACGATTTGGAGATCACGTCAGCCGGATTTCAATTTCTTCTTTTGTCAACTGTGCAACAAATGTGGACCTACATTGTCGGTATGTGATGATTTTGAGATCTCACTTCCTCAGAGTACTTGAAAATGCAAGGAAAGGAAGCAGGTGGAGTAACTGAACTCTTGGAATTTCTCTTGCGACTTCTCACCTGTGGAGGTGTTCCTGGAGATCCCGAGAAAAGTGCCTGGAGGATGGACGAAGAGTGGTCCAATAGACAGGTCGGTCAATCTTCGTTTTTGACATCTTTTCAGATTGATTTTCTAATGCATCTGCGAGAATTGGGACTGATCTTTATGCGAAAACGCAAGGACGGGTTCTTCTTCTTCACTCCTTACTTCACAAGCCTGACTGGTGGCGACAGTGTGATCTCGTTGCCTGCAAACCAAGGCTATCTCATTGTGGAGACGAACTTCCGCGTCTACGCTTACACTTCGAGCAGTCTCCAGCTTGCTATTCTCTCTACTTTTACCGAGATGACTTATCGCTTCAACGACATGTCTGTGGGAGTACTGACACGAGATTCCGTAAGGCGAGCATTACAGGTATGTCCTCATTGTGACTATTTTCATGTCTTTTAGGTCGGCATCACCGCAGCCCAGATTGTTTCCTTCCTCAGGGCGAATTCTCATCCGCAAACGAAGGCCAAAAGTGGTCCTCTCCAATGTGTGCCTGTTACGGTAGCGGATCAAATAGCTCTCTGGGAAGACGAGAGAAAGCGCCTCGTCTTCGAGGAAGCGACCCTCTACTCCGCCTTCGACACGGAAGCCGAGTTCACCGGAATGAGAGATTTCGCGAAGAGCCGCGGCATTCTTCTCTGGAGCGACGCGGTGCAGAAGATCGTGATTGTGGATCAAACGGGACACGAGCTCGTGAAGACGTGGTGGAACGAGAACAAGCGTCATGCTTGATGAAGACATCGACTACTGTAAGAAGGCGGGCCTCGTTTCTCTCAGCGTTTCTTCATTAAATAAAGGCTTGATGAGTTGAAAGGGGCGGCTCGCAGGTGAGGGCGGCGCATGCATGGCTGATGCAGATTGCTTGGTCCGAGGTCATATCCCTTCAAGTGGATCGATCCCGCCCTCCAGGGACCAAAAAACTTCTTCTCTCCTCTCTTCGTAAAGCTCCTCGACCCTCTCAGCTATTCGCCTTTGTCTCCCACTCACCTTATTTGTGCCTCTTCCTTCTCCCTTTCTCCCTCCCTCCTCCTCTTCCTGTCCTCTGCCACCCCCGCCCTACAGGAGCGCGTCAAGCGGCGCGTGAGCTAATGTCCATTGCACAAATTGAAGCAGCGCCATTCCTCGAGTCATGGCCACCTCGCCGTGTCCACTCCTCGTCGTTCTCCTCAACCTCCTTCAACTTGTCCTCGCCGACAGTGAGCCTCGTCTTCTTGTTGAAGTGCGTAGTAGGAGAGTCTCTGTTGAGCGAGAAGGGCGAGTTCCTTCCGCACATCCGTCTGGCGAAGGATCTCATGGACCCGGCACGCTATGATCCCCGAGTTCGGCCCGTGCTCGACCACTCGAGACCGACGACGATCAAGTTCTCGATGAGTCTCTATCAGATTCTTGCCATTGTGAGTGTCCTTCGTGAGAAAGAAAGGCGAGTCTCAGAACGAGAAGTTCCAGCACCTCGACATCAACGCTTGGGTCATTCAGGCGAGTGACAGCCCAATTTTCTCCCCTCCCCCCCCCCCCTCACATTCTTTTGCTTCTTTTTTAGAAATGGGAGGACGAGTTCTTAGGATGGAATCCCTACAACTATGGAATGATCAACACCACAATCCTCCCTTACAAGGCCATTTGGCTGCCTGATAGTAAGTTGATTGAGAGAGAAGAAAAGTCTCACTCAGCTTACCTCTACAACTCGGTCGTCATGAACAGAGAAGAGACGGAGAGGTGCTTCCTCCTTCCTTCCTCTTCATCCACTCTTCTTCAGATACATCAACGTCGTCTTGAACACTCGTTACTGGGAGGGCAAGCGAGGAGCGGAGGTCACTCTCATGTATCCCGCCCTCTATCGGTCAGTTCTATGAAACGGCCTAGTCTCGTCACGTGAGAGAGTGTTGGGGGAGTGGTGTCAATCCGTGTTCTGTCCTCTCTTCTCATTCATAGGCGAGGGTGGTGGCAGGGCAGACGGCGTCCACGCATTGGAGGCCCGTCGAAGAGGGCGAAATGCATGCACCAAAAGCAGGCAATTTTCCCGAGCGCCGAATCAACATTTGGGGGAGCCGCCTGAAGGGAAAAAGGGGAACGTCGATTCGTGCTGAGTGCTTCATCCAGACACGCCACTTCTCTTCCTCTTGCAGGACAACTTGCCGCCTCAACATTAAATTCTTCCCTTATGATCAGCAGGTGAGAAGAAGAGAAGACACGAAGAAGAAGAGATGTCAGAACTGCACTCTCGTCATCTCTTCCTGGACTTCTTCCAAGAGCGATCTGGATTATGTGGCGGAGTTCCCCTCGGTCAACTTGGACAACTTCATTCCGAACGAGGAGTGGACGGTCATCTCCTTCAACATCCGGCGCGTCGAGGTCCTCTCCTTTTCTCCTTCTTCATTAGTTGGGGAGAGGGAGCGAGCACTCATTTGGCACGGAGTGGCTAGCGTGCGGCCGGAAGAAAGAGAGCGGCAAAGAGGTCTTCGGACGACGGCACTCGAGCGAGGCGGACGAGAAACTAAAAGGGACGAAGGGGGACTTCTACTACGCACTCCAACAATTAGTTTCTAATGAGAGTTTTCAGCAAAAATTCGGTGAGTTCTCTGCTCTTCTGTGACGGGATTCTAGTGTGCTGCCCCGAACCCTGGGTACTTCTTCATGCAAGGTGAGGATCTTTGAAGGCAAAGAGTCTTCTTGTAGCATCGTCGTCCGTCGCAAGCCCCTCTACTACATCGTCAATCTTGTCATTCCAACCTCCGTGTAAGTCTCTTGACGAGTTGCCCTGATCGATGATTTCAGGATAACCACAGTGGCATGTGTAAGTTTCCAAGCATTCCTCTTCGAAGACTTCCTCTTTTCATTCTTTTAGGTAGGCTTCTTCACAGCGGCGTCTACCAACAGTGAAAGAAGGCAAGAGGAAAGTCTCCTCAAGAAGTTGTTGCAGAGAGAAGCTCTCCCTCGGCATCGACTCCCTCCTCTCCCTCAGCATCCTCATGATGATGGCTAGTTCTTCTTGCTTGCCATCATTGGAGAAGGAGTCATCGAACAATGATGAACCTTGCAGGTGTCGGAGCAGATGCCGACGACGAGCGACATCCCTCTCTTCGGTGAGTTGTCTCTTCTCTTCGAATGCTTCGAGGTCTCTTCTATCTCTCGACCATTCTGATCATCTTCGCGGGCACCATCTCCACAGCGATCGTCCTCAACATCCATCTCCAGAAGGTCTACTCCCGTCCCATGTCTCCTCTCATCTCCTTCATCTTCTTCCACAAAATCGCCAAATGGCTGAGCATTCGACCTCCGACGAATCTCCTCGAGTTGTGGATGGAGACAGGAGTGAGACCCTCAGCTCGCCCCCCTCCCCCTCCTCCTCCACCGCCTCCTCCTCCGCCCCACAACGGAGCCGTTGCTGTGAGTGCAGCAAGTGGATCAAGTGTTCAGTTGGCGGATGTGAACGAGTGTCTGTTGAAGACGCCTCCCACCCCGAAGGCGCCTCGTCCATCTGACGGCGAGAAAGGGAAGTCGACGGAGGAGACGAGGTCCAATGCCCGAAACAACTGGCGAAATCTGGCGAAACGAGCGAGTGCCAAGGGCGCTCCAACTTCCGCTCCCCCTCAAGGGCGTACAGGAAACGAACTCGTCCCTCCAACAAGGGTGCCCGAGCTGCCCACAACGAGAGTCCCCGATCAGTCCCTCATCGAGGTTCCACCTTCTCTCTCCTCATTCTCTTCAGGTGAAATTGCGACGTCGCTATGCCCTGGAATGGGAGTTCCTCGCCACGGTCCTCGACCGTGTCCTCCTCATCGTCTTCACTCTCGTCATCTTCTGCGTCACGTTCCTGATGATGCTCGTGGGAGAGGCGACACATCTCTCCTACGAGATGGAGGACGACGACCCGGTCTTCACTTCTTCCACCCCCATCCCGGCCATCTAGAGACTCTGCATAAACTTTTACTTCTTTCTCTCAGATCTCAGAGAGGCCCCGTGTACTGGCACGGATAGGCGGGCGTCTCCTTCTTCTCGTCGCGGAAGAGAGGAGTCGTGGAACCGAAGCGGGATGGCGCCATGAGAGAAGGAAAAGAAGTCTGCAGCTCCTGCAAGGGATGAGCATTCATTGAGAAGATGAACCTGTGTGGATTTGATGTTCCAGTTGAAAGCGGATTGAGTAGGTCGAGGGGGATAAGGAGTCTGCCAGGTGTTGCCACTGTAGCCCGCGTAGAAGGAGTCGTCGATGTGGAGAGGCGCCGTGGAGACGGCCACCGAGGAAGAGTGCGAAGCTGGCAGAAGACTCTGGGTGAAGGAAGCCGGCAGAGGCTGAGGGAAGGTGGAAGTCTTGCCCTCGCCGCCTGTGTAGTTCCTCTCTCGTTTACGCCACTTCGCCCGTCTGTTCTTGAACCAAACCTGCAAGAGCCTCTCTCTTCTCATGTGGACTCCTTTCCAAGCAAGGGCAGAGATTGCAATGAATGGATGGTGACCTCAAGACATGGCTACGGTCTAGCAGCTGGCTGAAGACAGCGGGGGCGAGGAGGGAGAAGGAAAGGGAGACGCGGAATTCCTTGCCCTCGGGGAAATGTCTCGGGCTAATTATTTTGTGTCGCCTTTCCATCTCCGAGGCGTGAACGAGAAGACGAGGCGAGGAGCAGGAGACAAGCGAATAAACATTCCACAAAGGAGGCTCCTCGTCGTCTGCCCCGCAGGTCATCGAAGGCCACCAGACTCCCTCCAAACCTCCTTATAAGCACTTTCTTCATCATACGCATCTTCCTACGGTATATCTCGAGCAAGTTCCCCAAGAAGCTCGCGGCGACTACCGTAATACTTCGCAGAGGGGTGCATCAAGTGGCAGATGCGGCGAGGCGATTGGCGAGGCGGCGCGGCTATTCATGAGATTACCGTACCTCGGCTGGCAATAAGAATCACGAAGACGCAGGAATGGAGACGGAAAACGTACACGAACTCGAGGTTCGGTGAGACTGATCCAGATGGCGATCTCCTCTCGCGTCGCCATGTCGGGGTAGCGATTGCGGGAGAACCAATTCTCGAGTTCCGTCAACTACAAGGAGAAGAAGATGGAGAAGGAGAAGAAGGATGCCTGATGACTCGTGAAGTGCGTCCGCTGACGACGTGGCTTCTGCGGTTTTGCCACAGGCGTGTCGCTGTCCGCTCCATCGGCGTCGTCCTTCTGCTCTTCCTTCGGCATTTCGACTATAGAAGATGTTGAAGGAGAAGGAGAACTTACTCTTGGGAAGCTTGGTGGAGAAGGAGTCGACGAGGACATGAGAAGAAGTGGAATAGAGGTTGAAAGGTGGCGGTGGTGGAGGAGCGGAGTCGTGGAGGACGACGGAGAGCGGAGGACAGGACAGATGCGGGTCGAGGGCGTTGACGGCGGCACAGACAAGATGTGAGGGGAAGGAGTGTGAGGACTGAGGGGGAAGGGGGAGCGAAGAGGGAAACTCCTCCATAAGCCTGTTGATCTCGACGGCTTATGACACTCCTTCCCCCCTTGTACGGCTTAATCGGGCAAGAATTTGATCCGCGAGGATTTCCCCACGAGGAGAAGACAATGGCCGCGGGGACGGGCTTCTTCCTCGACCTACGGTAGCCCCTCCCGCCTCCCGGCGGCTCCTCCCTAAGACCGACTCTAAGCCGACGGGCATAAACAGGAGCTTCTCTAACAGTGACAAATGCCTCTTCCATATGGGACGATGCGCCCTCTGAGATTGCGCAACCTCGCGCATCTGCCGCCTTTCCAGCCTCTCTTCTCTTCCTTCTCCCGCACTGTCACTTCTCGCCTCATCAAACACATAAATTCTCTTTATTGTGGCGAAGAAGAAGGAATCATTTGCCGAGAAGCGTCTTCACATCGAGGCGACTCACTCGAGGCACGTTCCTGATCGTGAGGGAGACTCGAGTGCCTCGGACGAGGCTCTTCTTGTCCTTGCCATCCCAGTTGAAGACCGTCTCGCCGATCTCGTCCTCGCTCCTCTCGGCGATGCCGTGCAAGAGACGCGAGTACGCGTCGTGAGCGATGAGGACGAGGCTGCGCGCCTCGAGGAGCATGGAGCCGAGGAAGCGGTCGCCGTCTCCGTCCTGAGACTCCATCAAAAGGGATTAGGAACCTCTGTGATGGGACGATGGAAGTCGAGGAGGCCGTGAGACGAGAGAGTCACCGTCGACACGAGAGGGAAGAAGGCCGGCCCGTCCGTGTGAGGGAGGATGCCCGAGCCGGGCAAGTACTCGTTCACCAACACGTGATTCGGACGTTGTGGGAAGATGTCGAGAGCAGCGATCCGATCTATCACATCGTGGATCGGCTGGAATTAATAGAAGAAATAAGAAAAGAGAACTCACTTTAGGAATGTCATCGAAGGGAACGAGTGCCTTCTGGCCGACGACGCCGCCGAGGTTCTGCACACGTCGACCGGCGACGAGCTTCCACTTCGGCTTCGGCGCGTTCTCCACTTCAGAAAGAAGTCTCTCTTCTTCCTCTTCACTCACAAAATTCGGAATGTAGAAAATACTCTCTGGAGCCTGTCAACAGAGCTCATTCCTGCATCCAACACTCACCTTCTTTACTCGAAACTTTTCTAATTCATCCGGAAACTTCGGCTCTCTCGCTACTGACATCTACTCAACCACTTTGAAATAGTTTGAAGACAAAGTGATCAACAGTATTGCTGAGTGTATCAAACCCCATAGAACAAAGTCTTCAATAGCAAAACGCTTTTATTATATCGGCACTCATATTGAAGCTTTAGATGACGAAGAAAACACTTCAGTGCCGGGAATGTTAAAGAAAAATTAGCGGTTAGACTGGAGAAGGCTTATCATACAGAGTGGCAATTGGTTACACAAGGAGAAATGCTAGCTTATTAGAGAGAAGAAAGGAAAGAAAGGACTACAAATCAGCGAAGGTGATAGCACTTCCCTTGTAGGGACTCTGAGCAATCGCCGAAGCGAGAAGAGAGTTGTTGGAGAGGGCGTGCGCCACCGATTCGAAGGACGACGGATAGTGCGGGGACGGACTCTGCAGGAGATTCAATCCTGAATTGCCCGATGTCTGCGGCGGAGTGCGAGGAGGCGACGCGACGCCAATCAGCTCTGGTTCATCGACGACCATCGTCGGTGCTGGTCGACTCGACGTCTCTTTCGACCATTGTGTCTGAGAAAAGAAATGCATTTACCAGTGAGGAAAGTTGCTTACGGGTGCCTCGACAGGCGTCGACTTCACAATTTTGAATGACTCGTTCGTCAGCTTCGCGCATTCAACACGATCGTTGCGAGGAGTGAGTGGACTTCGCTTCTGAAGTCTTTCGTTGAAGGAGTGAGAATGAGAAACTCACCTCTAAAGAAGTAAGAGGCAACAATCGACTGAACGCGGGTCTTCGGTCCTTAAATTCCGTGGACGAAGCCTCGGCGGAGAGAGCCCGCGCAATTCCATTCGGGTCTTTGTCTGCCCACTTCTTCACTTCGGCGTCCATCTTGTGCTTCTTCTCAGGATTCACCATCCAGAGGCAAGACTTTCTCCCTGACGAATTGCCGACCTCCACTTCCACCTGTCACGAAACGCTGAGTAAGTTGACTGAGAAGAAGGAACCTTTGTGAAGCACTTATTGAGTGAGAGATTATGTCTCACAGAGTTCTTCCATCCACTGGGAGCCGTTCGGAAGTAGGGGAAATGCTCACTAGTGAATGTTATGTTGAGAGGCGAAGGCATACCACATGAAGGTGTAGATTTCGGAGACTGTCAACTGTCCACAGCGACTGTGCTTGAGGGCTAGAGCGATTAAGCAGGAATAAGAATAGTTAGGCTTGGGATGAGAACTCCGGGTCGGCGAAGACTCGCGAAGAGGCGGCGAAAGACGAAAACTACGAGGGGATAATGAAGGAAGAGCATCCGAGAGTGGTTGCTGCAAGACTCAAATACAAGTAAGTAAAAGAGAACTCACAGAAGCGAACTTCGGAGCGACATCTCTGGCAAAGCGAGACACGTCCACATTGTCGATCCAGTTGTCAGCTCCATCGTTGGAAGACTCGTCTGAACAACCAGCAAAGACGGAGAAGTCGGTCGGTCCTTCGTCGAGGGAGACTGGATAGGAGAAGGAGCGAGAGAGGATGCGACCTTCGCCGTCCCTCTTCACTCCGCTGAGAGCCGCTCCCAAGACGCCTCTTCCACTCATCTTAGCTTTCTTCAAAATGCTTATCGTCACATAAAGTTGAGAAGATAAGGAAAAGAGAACGAAAAAGCACTAAATTTGGCGCCAGGAGATTCAAAAAATTCCCGCCCAAAAGGCCCATCGAGGAAAGTCGCGCTGCCCAGACCCCTCCGTCTCTCAACAGGGTCAGAACCGGAAGAATATCAACAGAAGACGTTTCAGTGAGGCCAAGATGGCTAAACGTTATAACAAACTTTTATCGTTAACTCTATCACTACAACAACTGCAACTATTTCCTACCAAGTGTCCGCTGTTTAATCAAAGCAATTTTGTCCTTGAGCTGAGTTCTGGAGTCGATCTCTTGTCGGAAGAAAACAACGGGATGGAGCTTCGCCTTCTCCAGCAATCGAACAGCCATTTGATGCTGACCGAGCAGAAGCGACGGGCGCATAGTCGGCGTCTTAGCGTGCAGAACATCAACCTCGTCGGCTAAACCACAACTAAATACAAAAGAAGGATATACCTCGACTGCGTATTTGGTTGTTGCCAAAGAACAGAATGTGTTTGGGCTCCAAACCAGATGGCCACTGACTTCTCTTCAAAAAGTGCTCGTGCTTCTAAAAAGAAAAGCTAATACTAGAATCGAAACTCACTTTGTCCGGCAGGACTTGTCCTTCGACGACACAGCCTTGCACGTGCAGAGAGGGCTCAGTGCAATGCGAATTTACTGGAGCGATGTTGTGCAAAAGGGCTCGAAACCGTTCTGCATGATCAAGATCCGCTTTTCCGTACTTCACAACCATCACAGCTTCAATCTTAACCAGGGAGCCTTTCTTGAACTAGAGAATACTCACCATTCGTGAATCAAGTGGAAGATAACGGGTCAACTGTTCCTTCGAAAGTATCGGTCCTTGATAATCACTCAATTCCAAGTTGGCACAAGCGCTGATTTGCATGAGTCTTGTCGCATGATAGACAAGAAGCTCCGTAGACCTAGGAACAATAAATGAATGGTGCGGTTCCTACTTGACTTCCTTGAGAATGACATTCAGAAATTCCTCCCGCAACACAGACTCAGCGAGCTTCGGTGTAAGTCGCTCGAAGAATGCTACACTGTGAACGGAGTTAAGCCAGACGGATGGGTTTGACGCCTCTGAAGGTTTGAGCTTCTTTGCCAAGAGTTCCGCCGCCTCTTCAAAGCCGCGTACTCCAGCGGACGCAGCCGCTGTCACCACCATGCTCAGCTCAACAAAAGATGCTCCTAGAAATGACATATTCAAGTTCAATACAATCACCCACCTTCAATGTGCTGTTTCGACCAGGAAATTAAAGGACTCCATTGTTTTTCATCCGAAATGCGGAGACGTGTAAAGGCGAGCACGAGTGTCGCTAATTCTGACCATGAAAGAACCTAAGCAAAGCAGTTGGCAAATAGCTAAATAAGTACCTGATTGATATTCTTCTCAACGTCGCGAACTAGTTTTGTGATCAGTGAGAGAGGCATAAACGGCAGACTTGTCGCAGCCATAGAGAGTGAAAGAACTTGTTGAAGACTCAATGACTCCTTGTGATTCGCTATACGCTGCGCGAGAAGCACGAATGCCTCCTTGTGCCGAAAGAGCTCTTTGGATCGAGATCGTTGTTCAGCCAAAGCATTCGTCAAGGAGACCGCCTCGGCAATGGTTGCACTCTCAGCTAACGAGCGAATTCGATTGATGACGTCCGACTCCCATGCAGATGACGTTGTCGAAACATGCGAAAGCACAGAAATGAGCTCACTCGCCAATTTCACCTCACTAAATTGAATATATAAAAATAAAGCAATGACCAGACCTTGTCTTTAAGATCAGCGAGTTCATGATAAAGTCCTCCAGCCACTTAGGAAGTGAATATTTAGCCTTGTTAGAAGCATTCAGACTGCCTAAATCACGTGTTGTTTACTAGCAAGTTATTCGAAACCTGCTAACGTGGAAATCTCCACGTCATTCGCTGGTTCTAGCCGTCCTTCTGTGTGCTTCAGTATCTCGGTGAACACTGGCTGCGATTGCATTCCAAGCGAAATCAGAGATGAAATAGACGCAATCAGGGCGTTGAGACTAGTCGTCGAGGTTACCGATACGAGCAACTTCTTCGAAGCCTCTTCTGAGGAACTCAGCCAACTGCGCAATTCTTTCTGAAAACACGAAGTAACAAAATTAACAACATTTCTTACGGAATCAAAACCGTTTCGACGGCAAGCCGCCGCGGTCTTAAGCAACGATGGAACAACGTCACCGCTTCGCTTTTCTTCAGTGAGTAGCTGAAATCAAAGTTTCCTGAAGGAATTTTCATTTACCTTCTTCATATCGGCCAAAGGATCGATTGATGACGATGTCGGATTCTTCGACAAGTCATCAACCCAAGACGTCAACGGATCCGTCCTGATCGGAGCTGCATTACTTACAGTCCTACGGAAAGTTCGACAAATAGTCCGACTTATCATCCTACAAAACAAGTTATCATGGCAAGCAAAATTCGACCAGTTTAGACTTCAGGTTGAACATAAAAAGAGATAAAGGCAGAAAACCATGATGTCACCGAGAGGCGTCTAAGAAGATTTTATTCATTCATAATAAAAAAAAGACCAGCAAAAGTGTCACAATAACAACAACGATAACAAGTCCTAAGAAGGCCGCTGAATGCCAAGAGTCTCGTCAATGTGAGCATGAATAGCGGCTTGAAGGCACGCACAAACTTGGCCTGCTGCACTCACTCCACACTCTAACGAAGCTCCGATATGTTCCGCGTGGATACGGTTTTGCAATTCGACCAAAACCACTTCGTCTCTGTAAACAAATGAATATTCGTTAGATAAATTTACAAACTTTGCATTGAGAGTGGCGACGGTAGTTCTCGGTGTAAGATCCGTCTCTTCTCTTCCGGCCAAATCGATACATGCCACACCGTCCACCGTTCCACAAGTAGCTGCGGCGACAACGCCTTTGACGGCAATACCCGCATCAGCCAACGCGAGAGAAGCAGCATTTACACATGCCGCCAGCATTGAACCATCGGACTAAAAGTAGTGATGGCTTAAATCCCTCCGAACGTACCTGTATCACTTCGCAAGCGATCGTAATCTGTGTTCGTGGATATAATTCCGTGCAGACTACAGCTTCCATCGTTCGCTCGAGAAGACGAGACAGTTCGACCGTCTTTCTGTCTCCGCGAGTACGCTGTCTTCGTTCATTAGACGAGAAGAGAGCTTGGCTGAGCTGGCTTGCGATAATGGCGCGATCTTCTTCCATACGACCGCGCTGACGACATTCCCGAGGACCATATACGCAGCAAATAATCTTGATCCAAGCCATCACAACAAGCGAATCTTGCTACCTTGGTATTTCCTTGTTGAAAGTACGCCGATCCATCGGCACGAGGCAAAATGCTGAGCCGAGCATTGACATTTCGAATTTGCAGTGGTTGACGACCGTCGACACGATATCCGTGTTCCGAGAGAAGCATTACTGCTGTTGTTGCTGTTCGCCCTGCTTGAAGAGTGCTTTCGGAGCTTGTTCGGCAAAAACTATCATCAACCGTCGGTTCACTCGCATCAACTTATCAATGCCTAAAACTTTTCGTGTTGAATTGAAAAATGGTGCATACACTGGGTGACACAGCTGCTTTCAGAAGCGATGAGAGAGTGCGAATTGAATTCTTCGACACAAGCGCAGAAGCAGCGCTCTGTCAAAGTGTTGTAGACAGACAGAAATTCGCGCAGCTGAAATCAAAGCAAATGAACCAAATGTGAAGGCTACCTGACTAAGGTCCTGACTCGAATTCATGCGACCGCAGTTGGTCGCGAATCTAAAACAGATATTTCTACTGGCCGAACTACAATATAAGCAATAATAAACACGAACAAAACGCGCACATATCCGGCGAATATAGTGAAACAATTATTCCTGCTTCATTACCAAATTGCCAAGAACTAAGATCTCAAACGCATAGAAATTCTTCACTAGTAAGACTAGGCTGTGACGAAACGACGAAATTTGCTCTACCGGAATAAAAAAAAATTGGCTAATAAAAGCACGCGCGCACAATTGTGATTTTATCGCAAACTTTTTCTCTATATTGAAAAGACTCGTCTTGCGCGCAATGCCGAATCAGATGTTGCAGAAAGACATTTTATAACTGAAGATCAGTAGGTATGTATAGTGACAAAAGCAGTTTCTGAGAGTCGGAGATGCAATGATTAATGTGCGTATATGCTCAATAAAATGCATACTTTCTGTGTACAAACAAGGGTCGGCAAAGCAAGATTAAGTCAAAGAACAAAGAACCAAGCAATATTTAAGGGGCTGGTGGTGCAGAGGGTTCAGTTTGGGACATCATGTATGTGCCTCCAGGCTGTATTGGTCCCAATGGATAACCCGGGTTTTGAGCTGGCTGATATCCCTGAGGAGGATATGGAGCTGCAGCTCCCTGAGGATATACATTCACAGGTGGAGTGGGATAACCAGGGTAAGACTGATGTGGATCAGGGCCTGATGCTTGTGGATACTGCACACTCTGCCCATATGGCTGATGTGGTTGTTGTTGAGGAGGATATCCAGGCTGCTGGGAAGGATAGGCAGACTGTTGAGGAGGGTAGCCAGGATAGGGCGCCTGCGAAGAATTCGGAGGATAAGCGGGAGATGGGTCGCTCGGTGGATATTGTTGCGGAGGATACGCAGCATTTTGCGGATACGGCGATGGCTGACTGCTTGGATATCCTTGCACAGCGGTTGCAACTAAAACTTCTCTAATGCCTATTAGGCGAACCTGGAGGCGGTGGATCTCTTGGAAATGGATTCGAGGCTGGTCTCGGTTCAATGCCCCGTAATTTCATAAACGATGTCAACTGCTCTGGCACTTCTGCTAAGACCTCTTTGGCAAGGAGCCCTTGAGCTCTTTCAAAGTCAAGACCAGACGATGCCGATGTGAGGAAATTGCGCAATGGTACGAACTGCAATGCTCTTACATATTTTCTGATCATCACATACCTGAACAATATCCCGAACAGCAGTTCTTCCTTCAAAGTTCAGCAGCCGTCCATCGGCATCTAGCTCGTCCATTGACTGGAAGTCTTCGTTTCCCACTCCAACAATAATTATTGAAAGGGGTAGTGCAGAGGCCTAGAGGCTTGTATGAAAGCGTTCTCTACTCACTGCTATAATAGCACGTTTGGTCGATGGCATGTCGTTAATGACGCCGTCTGTGATAATAAGCAAAATCTTAGAAAGAGGAAATCATTTAGTATGTGAGCAAACTTGGTATCTTGAGCCATCGTAGCCGATCCTCGCGGCTTTTTTGGCGACTTCATTAATAACGGGAGCAAAATGAGTTGGTCCAAAGAGCTGCACGCTATTGAGACTTCGCCGATAAGCTTCAAGAACGCCTTCCACTCCGATGACTGTTGGATTCGGTTCCAGATTCTAGAAATGAGTGGTTCTAATCACACATTGTTAGATTGCAATGGACTGTTAACTCTTGATTGCTATCACACGGAGATGCATACCAGACTAAAAATGTGTGACACGGCACTCGTTCCCGGTGTCTTTGCTCCAAAACCGAAGGCATCGAAACGTTTGCTGTTGTTGTAGTGCTGGCATATTTCAATCACTGAACGTATTGCCACTTGATATTGGTTGGGCTGCGTTTGTGCGATGAAGTGCAACGAGTTTGGATTGATGACTTTGCCGTTGGATGCAGTGAAGTCTACCGCAACCACGAAATCCAACTGTGTCCTACAACGCTACTGTTAGCATTGCTATCTACGGACGGGGGTGTAAATGGTGCACACCTTACCCGCCAGCAATGAAGTCGAGGAAGCTGAAGTTTCGTTTAGCCAAGACGCTGATGAAGTTCAGTTGCCCAGAGTTTTTATATTTCTTGCCTTTCTTCTCAGCCTTTTTTGGGTTTATCAACTGCAGCAACTTTTGTATAATGATCAAATCACTTACGTCGAGGACAATGTCTTCTTTATTGAGAAGTCGTTGAACCGTAGTCTCGCAAAAGCCAATAAAGTCGTGACTAGAGCTAAAAATAAATATTCAACGAAGACCTACCCGCCATCAGAGTCGAAGTCATAGCACTCAATGATGAATTTCCTACAGCAATTTATTTTCATACAGTTTTTCGACATACGCGTTTTTTTCGTTTCCGCAAAGAAGTCTGACATTGACTTGGAAAGGCTTCCATTCAGGATTTAAAGTATTTTTTATGAAGTCAGTACGATGGGCCAGCTGCTTGCTGAAGAAACTTAGAATTGCTAGGTGACTCACTTTCCATTGGGATTGATCTTATAAATTTGCAAGAAAGGATCAGATTTTCCAAAGAAATCCTTCTTGTCGAGACCTGTTCCTTTCAACCAAAACTCTATCATTTCTTTCGATCCTTCGTCTATTTCCTCAGCTATTATGGAAACTGTGCCAAAGTTGCCGCGATGACCACTGCGATCACTATAAACATGTTATTTAGTTACACATAACATTGTCCACCCACGTGAGTGCTCTAACAAAACCAGATGAATCGGCGCTGACAATTTCTGCCAACTCGCAAGTGCAAGTACCAAGGAAGTCGTGTTCAGAGAGTGACGCCGATGCTGAATCAATGTCATATCTAGTAATTCGAGACTTTGAAGGAGTGCATAAACACTTACATGTCAAACCGCAATGTTTGTCTTTCTTCAAAGAAGTATTGCAAGCGAATCGGGTTTGACCACTCAGGATTCAATGTATTCAAGAGTCTCTCGGTGCGACCTTTTTCTCGATATTCACCACGGCCTTGTAGTCTTCCTTCCAGTTGATATACGACGCACATTGGATCACTTTTCGAAAGAACATCTCGGTCACGCAACTTACTAAAATACTTATTGAAAGGAAAATGAATAGCTCTACCTTGCTTTGACAATCAGCTGAACGGATGTACACGCGATATCGCTTCCGATTGACATGGATCCTATGTCGGGGACGGTGGAGGCTCCCGCATACATCTAAAAATTTAAACTTTTTTGTTATCGCGTTTATTCGTATAGACACGTCAGCAAATACATACAAGGAAACGAACAAATACTAAAGCGTGGGCGGCGCATTGAGTTCGTGTATCCACTTGTAGTTTGGTGTTAGTAAGTGCGCAGGGCGGGTAGGACCAACAAAAAGTGCTTTTTTAAGAATTTACAGACAAATTCAACAACCTCAATCAGAAGTGAACAGAATTTAACGTCTGACGATGACGTTTGTAGCGAAGGAATCACGGCAACATCAAAAGAACAAAATGAGAAGCTATTTATAGTTTCACAATAAGGGTTGGAGTGCAGAGACGCTCGTCGTCACTTCGACAACTGCCCGAGGAAACCTTTATTTATAAGACGTGTGAGTGAAAACGGGTCTTTTCCTACGTCAGCAGCCTTCGACTTGCTGCGTCATCATGTCGAAACGCATTGTAACATCCACGTCTTGAGTTGGAGGAAATGAACGATAACGTTGACGCTTTGTAACATCGCAGGGGCGCTCTGAAGGCTGCGTGTGGTCGAATCTTCAAATCCTCTCAGCTAATCAGCTAATTGGCGCCGCACGTGCCAGGAAGGACGGATCAATGCTTGTTCGCCAACGAGGGGAGACGACCGCTGCGATCCAGAGCGAATTCAAGTCCCCCGGGGACTTCTTTTCACTGGCAATCCGATGCAAGGCCCGCTTATCCAACCAGAGTCTATAGATTTAACACCTTTATACGTGTTTTGTGAAAGGAGAAAGAGAAGACGAGGTCGGAGTTGACACGGGGAAGGTCAAGAAAGGCGAGGATATGTACACGAGAAGAGATGAGAGAACTTGTCTAGAGACATCTGGCGTTTCTCTCGCGAACAATGCCGATAAGTTGTTCAAAGTTTCTGTCCATGAATTGATGACGTTGATCTTGAGCAATTGACTCGAGCGTGTACTGGTTCGCGCTGAGTCCATCCGCCTCGCCCTGAACCTCTCTCGTGAATGAAGATGATAGCTGCTTGCCCCCTTCCCTCCCCCATCAGTCTCCATTCCCCTTCGCCGTAAAAGAACGTGTTTGTCCCGCCCCGAGCGACGAAAGGAAACTCACGGAGATGCCGACGGAGAAGACCTGGAAGCCGGCCTTCACGGCTTGCTGGCTCATCTCGCCCGGGTCAGGGCCCTTGTTCGTCCAACCGTCGGTGAAGACAACCATGACTCTCGTGGCGAGCTTGGGTCGGGCTCCCTCTCTCTCATCAAGTTGGGTGAGCGCCTTTCTGATGCCTTCGCCTGGAATGAGACAGGCTGTTGACAGCACATGTGACCCGAGAGAGAGAAGACAACACTTGTAGGTGATCGAGAAGTGATGGATGCACGATGGAATTAGAAACGCGACTCACCAATCGCCGTCGTGCCTCCCGAAGACTGAACTCGCTGGATCGCCGCTATCGTCCTCTCTTTGTCCTTGTAGGCTTTGAGGTTGAAAATGACACGCGTCTTGCTCACACTGCTGAAGCCAATGAGGGCCACTCTGAAAGAGGACGTCTCTATTAGAAGGGAAAGGGATACCTTGTATGTCGAGGGCTAATGTATAGTCTTTGAATGAGTCGAATAGCGAGATCCTTGTAGCCTGAGTAAATGGAGTTGGTGGTGGTGGAGAGATCGAGGACGAGGACGAGATCCATCTCGCAACCTGAGAACTACTTCGAGGAGGAAGAAGGAAACCAGTGATGGGGTTGGTGGTGGTCGTGGTAGTTGTTGTAGTTGTGGTAGTGGTGGTTGTGGAAGTGGTGGTGGTTCGACACTTCTCTTGTGCTTGTCTCAGGATTCTCTTGGTGATGTCGGTGGCGAGGACGCGTCCCTGATGGAGGACGATGTGGTTGATGTTGCCGGTGATGTCGACGAGCTCCCTCCTGCAAAGGGGAAACTCTTTGTGCGTGGCTCGTCTCCTCGTCCCGTCGGGGTCATTCATCATACAATTCGCGCCCCGCCGCCACCCGCCGAGTATTTGCTTAGAAGCGCGCGCCAACGGCAGGGCCAGAAGCAGCCAATTTGAAACTGGTTGACGCAGCTCGACGAGGCCGCCACGCTGTACAGCCCCGCCGTCTCTCCCTCAACCCCTCGACCCCTCCTCGTCCCTTCTACACTCACTTGTCCACGCCTTCCGGGTCTCCAGTGGCCGCCGCGAATACCCAAGTGTTCGGGATTGCCTGCAGACGCTGACCCGGCTCCTTGGGGTCGTCGGCTGAGCGACCGTCGGTGACGACCATGATGAGAGTGGCGATGGACTTGTCTCGAGTCTCCATCAACTCGAGGGCCACTTCCAAGGCCTGCACTTCACAAGTTGTCGGGAGTTGAAGAGACTCGCCTTGCGTGTGTTCGTCGTTCCTCCAATGGCTCGCAGGTTATTCGTCGCTCGGACAAACTCCTCGTTGCTCTTGGCGAAATTCCATTTGAAGACTTCTCGACGATAACTCAGACCCGAGTAGACGATCATGGCCATCTGAGACTTCTCAGAAGAAGGAGGAAGTCTTACTTGATGGGCATTCGGTCCGATCTGCAGTTCCTCAGAGACATCGATGACAAACTGTCGACTCTTGTTGAAGCCTCCCTTCACGGAGTCGGATCTGTCGAGGACGATGAGGATGTTGAGTTTGCAGGCAGGCGGGAAGAGAGGAGTCGTCTGACATCGCACGTAGACGAAGAGCACGGCGGCCACCTGCACTCACTCCTTCACACCACAAGGAGATAAGATCAATTGAGAAGCGGGTTCTGAGGACAGCCTCGAGGTCGAAGAGGGCATCAAGACTTCTTCGGACTACGGTAGAAGGGAAGGGGGATGGGGATGGGAGAAGATGAGAAGTGAGAGGTCACTCACAAAGATAGGCAGAAGTCGACTCTGCGAGGAGATCATGGCGGGCGTGCGAGAGGCGTCGAAGGGAGCTGCCTTTCTGGGCAACTCGTTCCCTGTCGCTCCTTTTTTGGCCTCTGTTTTTGGAGTGTTGTGGGGGGATGGGGGCCCCGCCTTCGCGCGTCGTCAGCCTGCCGTCGTCTTCTCGTCGCCTTCTCATACCGCAATCAACAACAACCGCAAGGACACTCTAAACAGAAGGTGATGACGAGTGAAGTGCACGTCTGCCCCCTCGCCCTCCTCGTCCTCCCCTTCACTCCCTCCACTCGTCCTAGAAACGCCTTTCGCAGTCCCCATTCTTGGACAACGAGAGGGCTGCGACGAAAATCCATGCTGATGTTTCATTCATGTTGCGTCATCGTCCACTCACGAAGGCGTGGGAAAGAAGCGCCCCTTACAGTAGCTTCTCCCTCCATTGCGTCTTTCGTGTCGGGATCCGAAGACAGCGCCACTCCCTTGTGCCGATCATCTGTTTCTCTCCTTGTCGTGGCTGACAGACGCTGACGGACGAGGCGACAGCGTGGCGACGATCGAAGAACGCGGACGACCTGCCACCACGGAGACGCGGGAACAATCGCCTTCCTCGTCTCTCTTCAGGCCTTCTGTCTTCCTGAAGAAAAGTCTGAATGAGCGGAGGAGGAGAAGGAGGAGAAGCTCTGCTCTCGCATGCACCTGGGTCCGCCCCTGGGAGCCGGCCGCATAAAAGGCCCGAGAGGTTCACGCAGACACTTCGAGATGCGCGTTCTTCTCCTGCTCGTTGCCGTCCTCCTCGCCCTCGTGCAGGCTCAGAGACCCGGACCGGCAGCCCTTTTCGGCGCCCGTTTCAGGAAGAACGCCGTCGACCAGTCACCTGGTGAGTCCTTCTCCCTTCTCCGTGTCTTCGGAGTCTTCTGTCGAAGTCTCAGTCTAGAGAGAGAATTCTATTCCGAGACGGCAGCCGGGTTTTTGTGCAGTCAGGAGTCCTTCGGAGAACGCGTGGAATTCCACCTTCATTCCCTTGAAGTGACGTGAGAGAAAGTTGTGATTGCAGCCGAACCGACGAGCAACATGCAGCCCTTCATCCGCTTCCGCAAGTCGCTGAGACCGTCCTTCAACCCCGTCTTCTACACCCTCAACGAGGAGCTCGAGTGAAGACGCCCCTCAGCGAGAAGCGCATCTCTCTCCCCTCGCCGACGGTCTCCCTCAGATCTCAGCTAATAAACTCTTCACTGTTTCTCTTCTTGTCCAGATTCGAGAGAGACTCTTTTGTAGAAGTCGGCGGGTGAGGTTTCGAGAGGCGCCCTTCGAGGCGAGTGAGGGGAGCTGAGGGGGCGGGGAGGGGCGAGCAACAAGAAAATCATTGGAGACGCGTGCTTGCGAGTCGACGGCAACCCGCGCCACCCGGCTCCCTCGTCTCGTCCATCGATTATGATAAGGCTTCTTTCACTCTCCTCATGAACCGTAAGTTCTCTCTCCTCCAGCTTTCAACAGCTCAGCGGAGTGCGACGAGGGCCGCCAGGGCCCAGACTGCGCGTGGCCGTTGTGCGTGCGTGGTCGAGTCAACCCGGTGTCGAAGGAGTGCGAGTGCGACGCGAACTTCGCGCCTCCGTTCTGCTCTCGCTGTGTGGAGGTGGAGGCAGTCTGCACTTGTCTCCTCCTGCTTCCTCTCGCCCTTCCCTTCTCCCTCTCCATATCCATTATTAGCGCGACTCGACTGAGAGGCGCCTTGCAGGGAGTCTGGGGGCGGAACTGCGACAAGGTGACGGCGACGGACGTGTCAGAAGAGTCGCTGCCTTTGGGATCTCTGTCGTCGCTCGTCGCCGTCTTCCTCGTACTCGCCGCGGTCCTTCTTGTTCTTCTCGTCACAAGGCGCTTCCGGCGCTCGCAGTCGCCGCCACCCTATGTGCAGCATTTGAAGGACCAGCCGCCGCCTTACACTGCAGTGTAGCTACTCGTTCTACTATGCCTCGGTACTGCCATGTGATTGCGTACGTGTAACGCTTCTTCCACATACTTCCAATATAATTTATGTAATAACAAGGATTCTCAACGGTGGTCAAAACAAGGAAGGAGACAACAAGAGAGGAGATCAATGGAAGGCTTCTAATGGCCTCGTTAGGGTGGAAGCGACCGGCACTAGAGTGGCCTTCATCTTGTGGCAAAGTGAGGAAAGGAGATGCAGCAGGAGGTCGTCCTCCGACGTCACGGCCAGACTCGACAAGGCGACACTCGCTCTTCGGCCATCCACGAACACGTTGATTGAGTCGCGCGTCTCGGAAAGGCTCACCTCGGCCTTCTCCCCACACACCTGTCAGAAGAGGATTTGCTTCGCGCAGACGAGTCTCACCTCCTTGATGGTTGTAATGAAGGTCTCGGGACTCACTTCCGCAAGCTCTGGCTTCGGGAGGTCTAAAGGGAAGAGGCTTCATGGGAAGAAGACGAGACCAACATTTGTCAGGAATGGGATTGTGCTGTGCATGCAGAATGGCGGCCATCGTCGCGTCCGCGTACATGTCGTTCACGGGGTTAGCCATCCATTCAACGATAACCACGCCTTGCTCTTGATACAAGCTCAACGTAATTGCCTTCTAAAATGAAGAGATCAAAATCTTAGAGAATCAGACAGACGTTAAACATGCTGACTTGGTGGGAAGGCTGCACCGAGTCGGGAACTTCTTCGATATCAATCACAAGGCTCGCGTCCCCTGAGAGTTGTTGAAGATTGTAGAAAAGGAGTGCAAAGGAGCCCGTGTAGGCCACCGATTCCTTGTTCGCCACCTTTGATGTAGAGAGTTCCGTGTATGCTGAAAGCGGGAATGTCTAGATAAAAAAAGCAACTTACAGCTCAGTTCTTTGGGTTTAACAATATGAAAAGTGAAGTTCCGTTGAACCAAGACTCCACTCAAATTCGCACCATGCTAAAATCACGTTTCGTCAAGCGAAACCATTCACCTTTGGTTTCTGCATCGCCATCTCGCCAATGATTTTCGCAGACTTCTCTCCACGAAACAAGATTTCTACCGTCTCCGTATTCTTCGGGTTATGAACCTGAAAGAGGGAGAAATGAGGTTCAGGATGGTTGCATGTAATGAGAAACCTCAATTGGGATGCCTTCATCTTCGAACTGGCGTTCGATTCCAGCCTTCAACCGGTTCATCTCGTGCATTTCGCCGTGCACGAGGATCTGGAAATGAGAGGATAGAAAAACGGGAGAGGGCGTCACCAGGTGTGGCGGTTTCATCGCTTTCACAAAGGCCGAAGTCTGTTGGAAGTCTGTGTGCGCGGAGAAACTGATGTATTCCACCTTCAAAGCAGACACACCGTCATCCCGCCCCGTCCCGAAACCGGAATACCTGAAGCTTCATGGGAAGGCGCTCTCCATTCGCCGCGGTGATCTCTTCGGGTTCCGTGAGAATGTGCTGAATCCATTTCCCTTCACAGTCAATCAAAAGATGAAAACCTTTGCAAGAGTTCCCTCGACACAGTAACCAGCAATAATGCATCCATTCTTCGGATCGGGACACCATGCTTCAAAGAGTTCTCGACTCAAACCGTTCTGTAGCATTCCAGGGCTTGCGAGAACGACACAAGGTCCAACATCTTCGAAATGTTCCATACCCTAAACGAAGCGTTGTAGACAATCTTCCTGTCTAACCTTGAGGTTGGAAACGTGTTTAAAGACGAATGGATTATTCACGGCTATCTGTTTCTGAATTCGTTGATTCATGCCGCTAACAAAGGTCTGATACACAGCCATACACTTCTTGGCCAAAGAAGAAGCATCTGAAATAGCCACTGAACTGTGTGAAAATAAACACTTACAGTATACAGGGATATCATGAAGCTCTGGATGAGCCTCCCAGTATTCGTCAAGAATCAGAAGTAGCTCTTGAGCACGTCCAAGCGCAAATGCTGGAATGAGACAACGTCCACCACGTTTGACGATAGTCGCCACAACTCGTGTGAATCTCTTCTCTCGGTCGTCTCGCTCTTCATGAAGCTGTGTACCATACGTTGATTCCTAGACAATAAACTCCCATCAAGAAAATAACTTACAGAAATAACAATATCGGGAGAAACGTTTTTTGGGATTTCGGCTGCGCAGAGATGCCGATCCTCGAGACAGGAGAAATCACCCGTGTAAAGGACTCGTACACCAGCAACTTCCACTAGGAACATACAAGCTCCGAGAACGTGGCCAGCGACAAAACAAGTGAAACGAATGCCATTCACCTCCTTTTGTTCGTGAAAATCCAACACCTATGAAATAGTAGCAAGTCGAGAGACAAAACCTCAATTTTTTCCATGCTCTTCTCAAGATCGTCTTCGGAGAATAACATTCGACTGTCGCTCCCGCCATACTTGGCAACCTAAAGCGAGTTCTATGAAGTTATTTTGTTCTACCTTGATGTAATCGCCAAGCAACATGCGATAAATCGCCTTCGTTGCATGGGTCATAAAGCATCTTCCTCGGAATCCAGTCTTCTGAAGAAACCATGGAAGCGCACCACAATGATCGAGATGAAAATGCGTCACCTAGAAAGACCAAGAGATTGACGACAAACACTTGATAAGAGCTCATTCTTCTTACAGGATGCGAAAGGCTATCGCTTATCAAACCACCCGAAAACGCAGAAAACAAGAGGCACAAACCAGCAAGAGATCAATCTTGTCAATGTCGATGAAGTCCAAGAAAGGAAGGGCATCGACGCCCATCATCCCTGGGTGGACACCACAATCCAGCTAGAAATCAACGTGTCACGAGATCAAAGTCCACTCACCAAGATCTTCTTTCCCTTGAACGACAAGATGTGACATGAGCGTCCAACCTCTTGACCCGATCCACTGAAAACTCCGCATTGCTAAAAACAAAGAATAAGCTTACAGAGGCGTGAATGTGAGCACGTCGGAGTTGTCCTCGCCGGGCACTCCTTCGGGCTCCTCGAATTCCATTGTCTCAAAGCTGAAAAGCATGGTGTGTGAAGAACTAAATGAAGAGACAATACGCGCAAGAAAACGATGTAACATGACGATACGAAAATGGTCGAATAAATTCGACGGACACTAACGCGCGCAAATTTCCCGGCTGCCGTCATTTGGTGCACTGGATTCAGAAAAGGTTCTCGAGTCAGAGTCAGATGTGTTCCGGTTGTTATGCTCTGTTTATCGTTGTATGCACCCGTAATAGTGGCAATCACTGACATGCAGAGGTAGACAATGGATTACAAATTACTTCAATTCAATAGAAGTTCCTCTCGAGTAAGTTGAAGACTGTCTAACAGAAGGGATAGAAAGATTGAGAACATCCGGCGATTCATGAGCATACTCGTCCGTTAATTTGATCTTCACAATGGGATTCACATCCGTGGAGTCGACGGAGAGAAGGATCTCGAAGGGCTCCATGTCACGGACGATGGTCAAGTTGAAGCAGAAGACCGAGATCGTGAAAGCATATTCAAATAGCGCGATTCGAAGAGGAACTGTTCTCGCTCGTGAAGATTGTCTGCAGCACTTACCGTATGGATGACAGAGTTTCTTCTCCCAGAAAGGAACATAGTTCATGAAGATAAAGGGGAAGGTAGTGAGTTGAATGATGGCACAGAAGAGTCGACAGGAAAGATGGGGCTGCTGAAATCTCCGCTAATAAGAGTGATTCGGATGGACCTTGTTGAAGGAGTGGTCGAAGACATCGATGGTCGAGTAGAGAATAGTGTGAAGAGAGCAGACTGTGAGGAAGAGAAAGAGCGCCACCAGAACTAGTTGACCAACTGAAAGAACTTCAAAAAATAGAAAGAATAGACATTCCGCGTCGAGGTCTTGATGGACTTCAGCGACGAGAAAGGCGAGGAGACACTCCAATCCCTGAACTATGGGAATGGCCTGGACGAGGATGCAGAGAGGGGCATTCGCCTGCGACATCAGCTGTATTCTATCATTCAACACTCTACCTGAGGATTCTGAAGGAGAAAACGCTTCACTCTGCACAACACACCAAAGATTCGAAGAAGAAGTGTGGTGAGAACGGCTGTGCGAATCATCACTTGAGCTGTGACCTTCAATTGCATCGAGCGAAGAATGGACGGCAGGTAAGGAGCGGCCGGCAGCGGGGTAGACTGAGACCTTTTTGTTCTAAAAGGAAGACTTACATGACACCAATTAGCCCACGACGTGCCGAAGTCGATCTGCGCTGCATGTCCAGTGCCTCTCTCCTCGTCTGTGGAGGGGTCGTTGTCTTGGAAGAAGATAGAGAAGCCGGCAATGAGAAGTAGAAGAGAGGTAAGTACGACGGCAGCCACTCCAACATGGGCGAAGCGAATACGAGCGTGTGCCCGGAGCTGCTCCTCGAGGCCTCCGAGACGGGCCATCGAGGGGGCCGAGTGCTAGGACGTGTCCGCGAAGAGGGAAGAATCACGCTCGAAACGACGCTTTTTCTTCCGTTTATGGATACGTTCGGTCAAATGATGGAGGAGCCACGATGGAAGGAAGGCAATCACGGACACTGACCGGTTGAGGGAGGATGAGGGAGAAAAGGAGAGGAGACTCTCGCGACACCGCGAGATCACTCTTGCTTCGAAGAAGAGTCGACGGGAGGATGCAGCAGGGGAGGAGCCTTCGTCTCCTCTTAGACGAAAGGAACAGAAAGATCCTCTTCTCCCTTTAATCACTTTAATGCTTTTCTCTCTCTCTCCTTTCTTAAGAATCATCAGAATAAAAGAAAGCTTGGAGTGCAAAGCAGACACGACATAGCTCGATAAGGTGAGAAGGGAGCAGACAAGAGACAGAAGAAGAAGAGGGAAGATATGACAGACTTTTCCCACGACGAGGAACCACAACAACAACCAGTCTTCAAAAGTGAAATCGAGAAATTTGCTGGAGGCGAGACGAGCCGCGGGCCGTTTACGGCCTTCACCCAGGGCGGTCGTCCGCTACAAACGAGACACAAAAGGGGACGCGTGCTTTGTACTCAGACGGCCGAGTCGAGATTCTGGATGATCTCGCGGACGAAGGTGCAGGCTCGGTCCGAGGCCTGACGGGCTTGTTCGAGGACTTCTTCGTGGGAGACTTCCACCGAGGTGTCCGCGTCAAGGTTCGCTCTGAGACTTCTTCCACTTCAAGTGGAGACTCACATGTTAGTGATGAGGGAGAATCCGAGGACGCGGATGCCGCATTGACGGGCGACGGTCACTTCGTGGCATGTGGACATTCCGATGCAGTCAGCGCCGACGGTTTTGAACAGTTGCACCTGCAAGCTTCACCCTCAGAATTCCTAAAGAGTCACGCACCTCAGCAGGGCTCTCGTATTGAGGGCCTCCACTCATCACGTAGATGCCCTCGTGGACTCGTATGCCCTGCTTCGCGCCGATCGCCAGAGCCATCTTCCTACACCACCAACAATCCCTTATCAAGTCTTATTCTCACCTGAGCTTAAGGTCGTAAGCGTCGTGAACTGAGACAAAACGGGCTCCAAAACGCGGATCGTTGAGACCAACAAGAGGAGAGAAGCCGGCGAGGGCCGGAAGGAAGATGTGGTCCTGCAACTCTTTGTGTCTCCAAGAAGAGAACCTTGAGAAGCATGAGATCTCCGAATTGGAACTTGGAGTTGATTCCTCCTGCAGCATTCGACACAATCAGCGTCTTCACTCCCAATTGATGCATGACTCTGACGGGAACAGCACACTGCAAGAGAAGTTCCTTGAAGAAGAGAGAAGAAAGAGACCAAGGCGAGGTTCATTCCATGTTCATATGGATGGAAGCGTCCCTGCAGACAGACGACACGCTCACCTCCCAGAGTTCCGAAGACGAGATTCCCCTTGTGGCCGGCGACTAAAAGGGGAAAAAAGAGTGACCCGATGTGGGGTGACAAACCATGCGTGGAGGGGAATCCGGGGATCTTCTCGTAGGGGATTACAAGCGGATCGTCCACCTGCTCCGCCAGACCGCCCAAGCCCGAGCCACAGATGATTCCGAGGTTGACGGACGCCTTCTCACCCGCCAGTTGACGGATATGCTCCGTCACGGCGAGAAGGTCATCGAAACTCGAAGGACTAAAGCCTTGAATAGGAGGAGGGGACACTTACTCGATGGAGGTCTTCTCTTCTCCGATGTCGTTGTTGTTGAGCGCAGCCATGGAGGAGCACGTGGGGACAGGAGTGGGCGAGAGGAAGACGAACAGGGGGCAGACACTGATTGTCCCCTATCGCCTCTTCTTGTGCCGAGGCGCCGCCTCCTCCACTCGGCGGCCGTCGACCTGACTTACGAGCTGTGATTTGCTTGCTCGCGTCAGGCGACGACGTTATCAATGCGATTGAAGGAATGTTCTTCCGAAGAGTTCTCCGGCATCTCCTCTTACATCATCTTCTTCCTCTCATGGAAAGGAACAACAACTCAAATGGACGAAAAGGGGCCAAACACCAGAGAACTCGCTCTCCCCTTGAGTTCGTGAGAAAGTGTGTGGAGTGGTTAAGAAGTGTCTGGAGACGGCGTCCCACATCTTCCGAGCGACGTGCCGGATGCGAGAGGCGGTGTTATCAGTGTTCCCTCTGTTCCTTGGAAGAGCATCGGTCGAGAGACTCCGGGGGTCGAAGGTCTTTTGAGAGAGTTGAAGAGACTGCCTCTGTGAGGCGACGTGGAAAGGCGCGCCGCTCTCGTCGACGGCCTTCTTCTTCTCGTCGCACGTGCCGTCTTCTTTTTATGGGCAACCATCTGTCTCCCTCTTGGCAGGTTGAACACTTTCTCTCTCAGTCTTTCATCATTATGGCGAACTTCAGAGCATCACTTTCTCTCAATTCAATAAACAAGAAGAAGGCAAACCAATAATTTATGAAGGCGAAAGGATATGTACAAGAGGGGACTAGGCCTTCTCGAAGGGGCCGTACTCCTGAATGGGAGAGAGGCGAGTGTTGAAGGGCTGCGTGAGGGGGACGCCGGCAAGACGCGGTCCCATGTTGCCCATTCCTCCGAGGCCCATCGTCCCCATGCCTCCCATGCCTCCGAACTGAGGGTAGAAGGAGGAGAAGGCTTGCGGGTTCTGGGCAAGCATCTGCTGGTTGAGACCTGACTGGCCGAGACCTTGCGAGTAGTCCGAGCCACTGGGCAGAGTGGAGCCCGTGCAAGAACAGTCGAGGCCATTGGCGATTGAGAGAAGATGAGCTGAGGACTGAAGGAGAGGGAAGAAGACGAACCGAATTGTTGGAAGCCCGTCTGCTGTTGTCGGTTGAGTTGCTCGGTTTGTCTTCGGAGTTGCTCCTGAAGTTGTTGGATCTGCTGCTGGGCAATGGCGTTGGCGTCCGTCGGCGCGGGCTGGTTCACATTCGGCACTTTGGCCGTGCATTTGCAGTCGAAGCCGAAGCTGACGGGAAGATAGGCAGCGTCGGTGCCCGAGAGACCCATCTGCTGAAAAGGAAGCACCTCTTACTGGACGAGAAGGAGCTCTCACGGATGGGAAGAGGCCCTGTCGAAAGAAGCGTGGGTCCTGCTGCTCGGCCGTCGTGGGCGGGTCCTCCTTCTTGTCCTCAGCCTGCCACTCGCAGCTCAGAGCAAAAGCGTCCGCCTACCTGCGCGGCTTGCAGAGTGATGGCGGCGACGAGAATGAGAAGGGAATGAGGAGTCATGGCTGGATGTCTGTCCTCTCCCTCATCCTCCCCCTCTTTATAGTAGCGTGAGGATTCTTCTTGTTGACCCTAATCGCGCTGAAAAAACTCGCCGCCGCGAGGGCATCCGGTCTCCCCCCGTTACGCAGCACCGAGTCCCTTCTCCGCGCGTCCTTGCTTCGCCTCCTTTCCGTCATGTCTCGGCCGTCTGCCACGTCTCCTCAACTCTCGGAAGGGACACGGTGACGACTCGCCCGGCTGAGTGCCCATTGTATCCACATCCGATGTGCTCTCTCCTTCAGAGACTCGAGCCTTGTCCACACTCCTCCTCCTCCTTCTGCAGCCCCTTCACAAATCTCTATGGCTATTTCACGCGTCGTTTCCAGGTTCCAATCCGAGCTGCCGCCCCCTCCCCTCGCCCTCCCCTCCCTCGTCACTCGAGAGAGAGAGCTCTCGCCTGGGAACTCACCTGCCAATTAAGCCTCTCTTTCCTTTTTCCCCTCGTCCTTTCGTGTCAACGTGTTCGCGAGCAAGTTGTGTGGTGGCTGTTTAGAGACTTTCTCAAATTGTAGTGATGGCCTCCTCGTCAGCCGTCCTCTGGGTCCTCTTCGGTCTTCTCTCGCTCGTCCTCTCAGCGCCTTCAGGTACTCCTTCAGCTTCACTCTTTTCCTCTTCGATGAATGAATGGAGGGGGAAGGGGAAGGGGATGATGTGAGAGGAAATGAAGGGGAAGGAGGCCTTCCTTCAACTTCTCTCACGCTATGTCCTCGAAGAAGAAAAGCTTCTTGCAGAAGAGAGAGCCAAGCGTTTCATCAACTTCAACTTGCTTCGGAGTTGGGTGCCCGAGAGGGGCGAACGAGGCGTGCTCGCCCCTCCACCTCGCTCCTTCGAGGACTCCCTCGACTCGCTCGAGGAGCAGGAGACGGCGAAGCGACGAATGCTCTGTCTCATGAATCTCCGATCCACCCAGTTGTGTCAATAAATAAACACGGAGATCTCTTTCTTCTTCTTCTTCTTTACTCCTCAAGATGGAGAGTGAGGACGACTTCGTTCCGATCGCCGTCGTCCAACTCGCGCAACGACTTCTCTTCGGGGAAGCACGCCACACGGGCCGCTTTCTGCTCTCTTCGTTCTTTTCTCTTGGAGACTCACGTTGGAGGACTTGACGGCCGGGATGCCGGAGACCTTGACCATGGAGAAAGGAACTTGGTAGTCGGTCTGGTTCCAGAAGGGGAAGTGACAGTAGGAGATGCCGCGACGAGGGAAGAACGAGAAGGCGAGCGTGGAATTCTCGACGGTGTCGCCTTCCGAAGTCCTTTCCTCACAACGCAACTTGAGGAAGCGCCTCGAGCAGCAGTCCGCCGGATCCGTGCAGGTCTCCTCTTCAGTAGTCACTTGTGTTGTCTCTCCTTGTGTTGTTTCGCTTTGAAGCGTCCCCGTATGAGAAGTCTCTTCCTGAGAGGTCTCCCCCTGAACCTTTTCCTGCTCTTCTTCAAGACCAACTAGGACTTGTGTAGTGAGGTCGTCATCTTGCTGAGAGGCCGTCCACGCGGGGTAGAATCCGAGTACCTACAAAGCCTCGTCACTCGCTGTTCAGAGACCTCATTTTCCCTGGGGGCGGAGTGACATTGTGTGGGAAGGGCGAGGGGGAAGGTCACCTGCGGGGATTAAAGCTACTCGCCGTCTCCCTCGGGGCATCGTCAAGGGACTAATTGGGACTCCATCGAGGGGACGACGTGTCAGAAATGTGAGTGCTCCTGTGTAGTCAATAGACTTGGAGGATCAACGGCTTTGCTAGCTTCTCCTTCTTCTTCTTGCAACTACTTCATTCACTCTTTGTGTAAGGGCAGACTCATTTGCAGAAGGAAAGGGCACCTTGGTAAATCTGAGCATAAGACAGGCATCGCCGTCGGTGAACACGGACGAGATGCTGCAAGGTCTTCTCTTCGAAGGGATAGCCAACTTGTTGCGGGTGCACTCGCCGAAGCCCGTCACGGGGTCTTCGTTGTCCACGTCGACGGGGCAAACGGGCGCTTTGGCGTACTTCCAGGAGCCGTCGAGCTTTTCACCCTCGGCCGAGCACTGCTCCCAGGAAGATTTGTCGCTCGATGGATACTCTGCACTCCTTCTCTAGTCAGGAGAAGAAAGAAACTCTCGAAGACGTTGTCGTAGACCTTGAGGATATTCTTGATGGAGGCCGTGTCGTTCGCCTTCCACGAGATGATCCGTCGCGAGATGAAGTTCTCGCGGGCCAAATTCGGCTCCACGTAAAGTTCTGAAAGAGTCTGCCAGTCAAGGAGACTCGAACTTGGAACTCCGCCGATATAGGTGCCTCTTCCAAAGAAGAGAGGAAGCTCGGACACCCGCAAGATGGAGAGGTAGACGTAGAGAAAGCCGAGACCGAGGAAGAGCGTCCAGATGAAGAGCAGCCAGATGAGGGTGAGTACTGTAGCTCTTTCTTCAGAGAGAAGGAGGGAACTCACGCCAAGACAGACAAGTCTTCCCGCAGAAGTGCCCTTCGTGGTAGACGAAGAAGCGGAAGTCTCGGAAGGCCTTCTTCGACTTGCGGGCGAGTCGTCGCTTCAAGGGTTCGTCCGGGTCTTCCTTCTCTTCGAAACGCCTCGCCCACTTGGAGCCGCCACCTTGCCCCTGGCCGATCTCCACCTTCTTCTCCTTCTTCTCCTCCTTCCCCTTCTCCTTCTCCGTCTCCTTCTCCTTGCCTGCAACACTTCCCCTCTTCACCACGTACACAACCAGCTCCCCCTCGCCCTGTTTATTATTTCGACGGCGTCTCTCCTCCCACATTGACGCCTTTTGCAGGCGGCCCTTATCCTCTGCTTTCCCGCTCTTTCTCTCTCTGATTCACCTCGTTGTTGTCACCCGTCGCCCTTCTCCTTCCCTCCCTTCATACCTGACTTGGACTTGAGACTGACTTCGCTGCTCACGGACTTCTCGGCCATCGGGGGAGCTTCCTCTGCTGCGAATGGCGTCTCTTCTCTGCTCTCGCATGCCCGAAGGGGATGCAAATGTTCTCGATGGAGGGCGAGGCGGGGAGGAGCCTGGCAGCAGGCCAGAGATCTCTTTTTTCCTTCGCGCGCCCTCTATTGACCGCACGGCCGTCATTGCCCGTGCCGAGTGTCCCTCGTCCCTTTGCCCGTCCTCTCAGTCGTCGTCCTCTTGTCCGATGCTCGACTCCCTCCTCGGCACCACCGTCTCCGCCTCACACCTTCAACGACGACTCAAGCGACTCTTCAACACCAAAAGTTCATTTGGCAGTGGATTTCGAGTGGAGAGAATCGGCACTGACCAGGTCTGTCTTCTCCCTCCCCTCTCATCTCTTGCAGGGCTTTCTCTCCATCACCATGAGGATCTTCTTCGACTGGGCCGGCCCCGATGCGAATCGCCTTCCCTCCTCGCTTGTCCTCAAAGTTCCCTCGACGGCGAGAATGGCGAAAACGATGAGTGTGGTGGACGACTCTCAGCGAGCGCACGATCGACTAGCGATGATCTTGAAAGTGGTAGGTGGCCTTGCTTATCCCTCGCCCCCTCCCTCGGAGAGAGAGCACGAAGGTCGTCGGAGGCACGTGATTCTCTGGGAATCGATGCACGCTTCCACTCCGAGGCTTCGGCCTTCGAGGCACGGGGCGGGACAAGGGACGAGGGGCTGCAACGGGCGCGCAACTCTCCCTCGCGTCACTAAACGCCCACTTCCTCCCTTCGCCCTCCCTTCTGCGCCAATTGAAAGAGGAAAGCGCCTGCAGGGCCACGTCTCCGAGACCTCCTTCTACACTCTCGCCATGAGAGAAGGCCTCTGGCTCACGCAGACACTCCCTATCTGCTACATGGCCCAACACATGCGCCAAGGAGGCAACGAGTCCGGCTTCCTGCTCCTCGAGGACCTCTCTCCAGTGGCGGCTGTGAAGCCCTTCTACTCTGGCCTCTCGGTCGAGGCCGTGAAAGCAGTGAGCTCTTGACGAGCACGAGTCCTTGCCTTGAAAGCCCGGAAGGTAAACGGGCGGCGGTCTCCTCCGTCTCTCCTCTGCTCATGTCACCCTCACTGAGACTTTGTAGACGTTGCCTTCTCCGTGTCTCCCGTCTTCTCTTTCTCCTTTCACAGCCATCTCCTCCTCCTCCTCCTTCTCCTCCTTCTCCTTCCATCGAGACCATCGAAGATCTTCGAGAGAAAGAAGAAGACGGCGACGCAGAGGAGAGACTTGCCTTCTTATTCTTGAGACGACGAGCAGTTGAGTTCTTTCCCCTTGTTGGCCGAGTCCGTCCTCCCTGAGGTCTTCCTCCTCGAGGTCTCTCTTCTCTTTCTCTCTCGCTTTCGCACAAAGGAAAAGAGTAAGGACTCTCTTCAGGTGCTGCGTCAACTCGCTCGTCTCCACGCCTTCTCGCTCTCCACTTGGCAATGGAGGGTCGGCGCTGACAAGACCCTCAGGTGCCCTCGAGACTCTCTTCTCACTCTCCATACAGATCCACCTTCAACGAGGTGCAGAAGGCGTATCCAGAGATCACGAGACAGCGCATCACAAGGGCTCTCACTTGCCTTCAACGTTCTTTTCCCAATGAATTCCTCTCGACGGACGGCTCTTCCCTGCTCGTCCTCTTCGAGACCTTCGTGGATCAGATCGTGAGCGAGTCCCGCATTCATGACATTCTCCCTCAGCTGAACGAGGAGAATGCCGAGGTCGTAGTCTCGGGCCTGGGAATGCCGTCGGTGCTCGTCCATGGCGATCTCTGGACTAACAATCTCCTCTGGCGTCGTGATGGCGAGGGAGGCACTTCCGAGGATCTCGTCGGCATCATCGACTGGCAGGTACTCTTTCCTCGAGTCTCCAGAGAAATGTGCAGAATGCCCACGCGGGCAATCCAGCGGAAGACCTCGTCCGATTCCTCGCCTCGTCCACGTCGTCGAGTGTAAGAAGGAAAGAACTCCACTCCTTCCTTCACTTCTACATGGAGACCCTCGAGGCGAGTCTTCGCGAGAAGGACCTCCCCCTTCCATTCTCCAAGGCTCAACTCGAACACGCTTTCCGAAGACTCTTTGGCCAGGTGTGTCTCCTCTATCTTTCAAGAGACTGTGCAGGGAGTGCTCACGATGCTGCCTTCCCTCAACAATTTCGCCGACGAATCTTCAGGTCTCCTCGGCGACGTGGAGGTGGAGACTCATCAAAGAGAACTCGTGAATCGTTGTCGTTGTCTGCTTGAAGACTTCCTTCTCTACCGTATTCATTTCTGACTCTCTTCTCCCAAGCAACTTTCCTTTCCTCTCTCTCCAATACGGCTCTTGTGGATTTCGCTTCCTTCTCAAGTTTTTGTAAATAATAATAGCAATTATTTATTTCACCGAGCATTAATATCGATTTCATTCATTTTCTTTGAGAATAAAAGAGAAACGGGACAATCCAAATCAGCTTTCTTCTTCTTCGTCTAGACCAACACAGACGTCTTCGTTCACAATCTCAGCTATAACTTTGACTGTTATGGCAGATGGCTTGTGGTGGGATAGTTCCATCTCGGAGAGATGACTGACAGGAGACTCTCGAGCAGTGTAGAAGACGTCGCTGTCCTCGGATGAGCGTCGTGAGATGGAATGGGACAAGGCTTCATTCTCCGGAATGTAGTGGATGCGGGTGTAGATGGGACAACGAAAGAAGAAAAGAACGACGAGGTTGTCCTCGGTGAGTCTCGCTTCCAGACACTGCAGTCATTGAGAGGGAAGAGGACTTGGACAGACACCAGCGAAACAGCAGAGGAGGAAGACCAACGAGAGGGTACCGAGGACAACGATGCTTCTCTGAATCGAAAGCCATTCCTCGTGTACTCGAGAGGAGATATTCCGTCGGATTCGAGTAGAAAGAGACTTGGAGGAGTCGTGTAGAGTCGGAACTCGGAAGGATTCAAGGCTTACTGATTGTGAGCCCGTCATTTCCTACAGTCTTGTAGCAATAATGCCGCACCAAATACATACGTAGACTGGGATTTTTCAACAAGGCCGCTGTGAGCACGCGACGAAGTGGTGGGATTTCGGAACGGCAAGGTTCAATTTCTGGCAAAAATGATCGGGGTGCAGAAAGATCTGGTGTGCACACCGAAACAAGGCTGTTGTGGTGTGCACGGTGCCAAGATCATTGTCTGACTCTTACTAACGTATTGGGCCTGAAATCCCTAGGAGTGTTTGGTGAGGCGTTCAATATTGAATAGAAGCCGAAGGACTCACATGTCCTCTGAAGTCCACGAGAGTCTCGTTTCCAAGTAGAAAGAGGGCGTGGAGAAGATGCAGACAGCCTCCTTTCGTCATCTGGCTACATCTCTCGTGAACGAGAGAAGTCTTACGTGGAAATGGGCAGTCGAGGTGTTGAGTGGTGGCATTCGCTCTGAAGGAAGAGAAGAAATGCGGGAGTCCATCTTCACACGCTGATTTGAGACTTCTCCCCTCCATGTCACAACCAGTCCCTCTCATGGAGCAGCTCCAAGAAGGTGTGCGGATCGGGGGCCAAGTTGGAACTTGGCGAGCAGCTGCGTACACATGCTGAGAGAGGGGAAGGAAGCATGAAGGGAGTCTCCAGTGCGCGATGCTTCAATCCTTCCTACTTCTCCTTCTTCTTCTCTCCTTCGTGACAGCCGAGTTGCGTCTTCGTCGACAGTCCTTCTATGTGTGTGGCACTTATCCCAATCAGTACTACTCCTACACTCGTTCGTCTTCTCTCTTCTTTCTTTAGAGACTCTTCAGCATGTTATAACAACATTGGGACAGTGTGTCCCAATGGAGGCAGCTATCTGAACGTCGGCTGTGTTTATGACTTTCAATGCACGATCTATGCGGCGAATGCAGTTTGTGTGGGAGGATGTTGCTGTACTTCGCCCACTTTCTACAATCCCCCCACCACCACTTCCTCTCCTCTCAACTCCGTCCTCGGTCTCTTCTTCTTCATCTCTTTCAATAGAGATTGAAGGCTATTGCCCTGACGGTTCTCGTTCTCGTCTCCGTTGCACATCTTCATCTTCATGTGCTCAAGGAAGGAGTTGTATGAGTGGCTTGTGCTGTGTGACGACGGGCAACGAATGGCAGAGTGAGTGCTTCTCCCTTCTTTGTCCACTCGACGACAGCCGCGTGTGCCGGCCAAGGAGCCCTCGCCTCTTGCTCCAACGGCGGCTGCGGCGCCTTCCAATGCACCACTTCGAACTACTGCTGCGAGTGCGCTTTCGGCAGATCCAGCGGGCTTTGCAATCCCGTGAGTTGTTTCTTCTCTTGAAAGAGGTCTTGTGTCAGAGTTGTCCATCGGGTTACTCTTGTTCCACGAATGGCTACTGCTGTGCCCAATGCACTTCCGGTTCACCCATCGGGCAATGTTTCAGTGGACAGTGCCCCGTTGGATACTCTTGCAATGTCGGCAATATATGCTGTCCTCTTTGATTGCTTGGATGATTGGAGAAGAGTTGAGAAAAGATTGACTCGAGTGTCGTGCCTCGGCGATTTGAATAAAATGAAGCGCGGGGAACGCTGAAGAAGAAGGAGGAAAAGAAGGAAGTTCGCTTTTCCAGAGAGATGATCGAGTTCTTGTTCAGAGTCTCGGACTGGCAGAGTGGAGGAGAGAGAAAAGAGAGGACACGTCTCCCTCGACGCCTTCCACGGCGTCCTCCTCCCTCCTTTTCCCTCTTCCCTCCTTTCCTCACTCGTCTGCTTGCCCTGAGCTCGCCACATCCACCGGAAAGACGTCTGCGAGCTTCCGCCAGGACAGACTTCCTCCTCTCGCCGACTACTGTCAAATATCAAGGAGAAGCTACTCTCCCCTCGAAGAGCTCCTTCTTTCTCGTTGGAGGAGAATTTTCTCGTCGAAGTGAGACAACAAGGATGGCCATGTGATGAGAGGAGATCGGAGCTCGAAGAAGAAGGGGGGGGGAAGGGGTGAAGAGGGATGGACGAAGGGGAAGAAGGCGAGTAACTCGGAGTGGATGAGGGTTCTTGAGGGAATTCGTCGTCTGATTGACTCGTCGAGCGTCGACCTGCGAGTGCCGCCACTCGCCTTCCTCAGTGTTGACCGAGTGCGACGAGGACGCGTCTCTGCCTGAGATTGGGTGGAGGGGGGAGGGGGAGGGATGCCCGCGGGCAGAGGTGAGCGTCTTCCAAGACTCGGTGCCCTTCTTCTCTCTTGAGTGTGGGCATTCCTCGTTTCTCTCCCTTCTGCATCATAACCAGATTTGGCGGATTTCGCCGTCAGCGGCACAGGGGTCGCCGCCGGAATTTTGATTGCGACGCTGAGAGGGCGGAGAAGGGGAAGCGGCGGCCGCGTCGTCGTCGCCGAGGGGAGGCGAGGGGAACGTGGCCGCGGGCAGGGGGAGAGGGAGGAGGGCGAGGGAGACCCGGCGGCCACCCGTGGGACCTCTCGAGGTGCGCTAAGCTGGCACTTGTGGCTTCTCCCCCGCCGCAGCCATTCTTCCCCACATCTCATTGCCGATGACTGATGGCCGTCCACAGGCCTTCGAGTGGTCGACGGCAAGAGGGCCGAGAGCGCGAGTCGAGTCGCGATCCCCGACTGATTGGATTTCCGTGATTTCTCCGTTTAAGTGGTCGCGAGCCTCGGATTTCATCGGGGCCTTCTCGGCCCTCTTGATACTCTTCTTTCTTCTTCTTTCTCCACTCTTCTCTCTCTTGCAGACGCATGAACACGCGGCGACGCGGCGAGGCGAAGCCGCGCTGAAGGTGGAAGGAGGATGAGCCATCCAGGCTGGGTTATGGTCAGCTTCCTCACCGAGCTTCTCTCCTCTTATGGCGGACTCGGCATGCAGCGACCCTCGGAACATTGCACCAACGACACCGAGATCATCAACAATCTTCTGAAGGAACGCTCCTACAACAAGGTTGTTCTTTGTGGAGAGAAGACCGTTCTCAGCACTACATCCCTCAACATCCAGTCCATGTGAGAGTGGACATGTGGGTGCAGGAGGTGACGGCCGTCTCGGAACTCACGCAGGACTTCGAGATCGGTATGACTTGGACATAAAAGTGGAAGAGGAAGGAGGGAAGGGAAGGGGAAGTGGAGGGCGCTCGACGACGCGGCCGAGGGTTAGCGGTGGCGGCGGGCGGCGAGGTTGCTCCTCGAGGTCCCTCTTGATTCGATTTCGCTCCCTTCTTTCAGTGGGAATTCACAACAGAAAAGAGGAATTAGGCCCCGATCGTCGACGTATTCTAAGACCTCGCCGAGGGGGGAGTGAGAGGGGGCAGGGGACTCACTCTCACACCTCCAACGCCCTCTAACCTCGTTCCACGCTTCGCTGCCTTGTCTGAAGGAAGAGAAGAGTTGCAGATTTGTATATCAACGAGTTCTGGGAGGATCCGAACCTCGTCTACGACTACATGAATCCCTGTCGATGGAATATTTCCTTCGACGACAAAGTGCTGCAGCAGCTCTGGATCCCGAACACCTGCTTCATCAACTCCAAGACGGCGGCCATCCACGAGTCTCCCTTTCGGTGAGTTCTCTCTCTCTTCGAACTCCCTTCGATTTTCTCGCGCAGAAACGTCTTTCTCATGGTCTTCGCGAATGGAACTCTTTGGACGAATTATCGAATGAAGTTGACTGGTCCTTGTGACATGCATCTACAGAGGTTCCCTTTCGATCAACAGAAATGCTCCCTCACCTTCGAGTCGTGAGTTCTTCTTCCTTGAAGAGATCTCCTCAGCTTCAATTATAACACGGGAGAGGTGAGAATGCAATGGAACCAGCCTTTCCCGATCATCATGCTCAAGCCCATTCAACTGCCCGACTTCGACATGGTCAACTACACCGTCATCGCCGTCGAGCAGGTGAGACCTTGATTGATTGAGAAGAAGGAGTTGTCAGATGTACCCGGCGGGCTGGTGGGACGAGCTCACAGTCTCCTTCACTTTCAAGCGTCGATACGGATGGTACATTCTTCAAGGGTACATTCCCACTATGGTCTGCTCTTCATTCTCCGAATCCCTCTCTCTTCAGGTAACAATTGTAATCTCATGGATTTCCTTCTACTTGGGACCGAGGTGAGTCTTGAAAGGGTGGGAATGAGACGCGAGACAGGGCGATTCCGGCAAGAACGATGCTCGGTGTGAACAGTCTCCTCGCCATGACGTTCCAGTTCGGAAACATCATCAGGAATCTTCCCAGGGTTTCTTATGTCAAGGTCTGTTTCTCTCTCTCCTTTGCTTCTTAGAAATGAAGAGAAGAGAGTGGTGACTTGAGTGATTGCAGGCAATAGACGTCTGGATGCTCAGGTATATTTCATTGCCTTCACTGCTTCTTGCCTCGTCTCACTCCCCCACCAAGTCTCACCTCACACGTGATTCTCTGGAAGAGTAGGCAAGGCCAAGGCGATTTCCTCGGTTGACCTTTCCTCTCTCCTCTCTCCTCCTTCTCGCCATGCTCGATTTGTAGTGTGCACCGAGGCAGGCCGAGTCTCTTCCGGTTTGAGTCGCTGTGAAATGGGAAATGCAGGAAGATCTCATGAATCTGGGATCTCTTGCTTCTTCAAGGGACAGAGAAGAGAGCTCAGAGATGCATTGAGGGGTCTTGCAGTGGAATGCTCTTCATCTTCCTCTCCCTCCTCGAACTCGCCGTCGTCGGCTTCATGTCCAGGAACGACGGACTGCCGCCGCGACTCAAAAAGCGTCGGAAGAGGGACGAGGATGAGGACTTCGACTGGAAGGGCGTCCAGTCCTCTCCGAGAATCGAACTTCGTCAGTTCTGGGTGGACAAGAGATGCTCCTCCCTTCGCAACAACCACGAGATTCTCGAAAGAAGAGGCGACAGCCAGGGACAGACCGACGTGGACGAACCCGTGGCGACGATGGACGTCGACAGCGCCGCCTGTCCCTTTCCTCAGGTGAATCGACATCGCTCTCGACACTCTCTCTTCGATGCTCTGAGAAGAAAGTGGAAGAGCATCCCCGCCGTGAGACCCGAGAGTGTCGACTTCTATAGGCAAGTCTTCTTGTTCTTGAGAGAGTTCTCTTTGCAGTGCCATATTCTTCCCAACCACATATTGCATCTTCAATATGGGGTGAGTGGAGGGAGGATGAAGGGAGAAGGAGGAGCTTGCAGATACTGGGGCTACTACCTATCAAGTCTTTCTGAACAGGCCGAGGCGGGCGACGGCTGAGGCCTTCTTCTTCTCGTCCCTCTTCTCTCTTCTCGGTGCTCCTCCACAACACATTCATCAAAGGAAATAAAGCTTTATTATTGCGAGGAGGAAATGTTTCTCTTTGGCCTTTGACTGCTCGCATTGGCACCGGTTTCAAGAATGAAAGACGAAGATGAGAAGGAAGAGAGACGGCACTTCTTCCCCTGAGTAGCCCGTGTCTGAGAGAGGAGAGAGAGGAGGAGGGGAAGGAGAAGGACTAATGGAGGACGAGGAGTAAAAAGAGGAAGAGCAGCGGAAGCCACCAGAGTCGAGCACGGCAAGAAGTCGACTCCAACACCTGGCCTCCACTGCCGAGGCGAAGAGAACGAAGGGCGCTCGGAGGACCCGTGCCGCCCACATTGTAGGCTGCCACCTGAACAGATGAGAGAGAGGGAATGAAGACGAGCCTGCATCCTGTAGAGGTGCATGAGTTTGAGTCCGGAGACTGTAGCCATGGGCATGTGGGGGTCGGCGAGTTTGTTGGCGGGCATCTCGAGCACGATCGGCTCCTTCGAGGTCTCCGAGAGGTAGATGAAGATCTGCTCTCTTGTTTTTGTTTGAGAGAGAGACAGACTTTATATCCGAAGTTGAGATCGGAGGCGTTGACGAGGTCGTCGAAGGAGACGGGCGACCATTCGATGAGAGTGGTGTAGCCCGACTCGTGACTGGACGTCTTCAAGGCGAGACTTCTGATCTGAGGGCGTTCTGAGGGAGGCCCTCGAGGAGTGAGAAGAGTGAAGGCCGTCATCTCCCCGAAGCGTCGTCGAGAGTCGAAGGCTCGCAGACCGCAATCATAGGTGGAAGAAGAATTCAAGCCTCCGAGCAGCCAATGAGTGTACTCGGCGGGCACAGCTGCAGCCACAGAAGAATTGTCGGATGTGCAAGAAATCTACAAAGTCCTCCTCGACGGGTTTCTCTAACCTGCACACCATAGGCGGCATCGCATTCTCCGGCGCCCTCCCAGTCCCAGGACACATTCGCGTGAGTCGAGTTCACGGTCTCGGCCTTCACTTCTTTCGCCTCTTTAAGTTCCCCTGAAGAAAGAGTTATTGGAGAGAGAAGAGAGAGGCACCCGAAGAGGAGAGGTAGGCGACGGTGTCGGAGGAGAGAGGTCCCTGTCCCTCGTCGTTCTCCGGTCTCACGGCAATCACAATCATGCGACAAGACTCCGAGCTGTTCACTCGGAGAAGAGCTGAAGGAACGAGAGACACGAAGGAGTTGGGCAATTCATCGTTTGGCTTGTCCGACCACGAGACTCGGTATTTGACACGGGAACCCGCATCCATCTGAACTCCCTCTTTAATGAGAAAGAAGAAGTTGGACACCTCGGCGACGGGATCCCATTCCAGGAGAAGGGAGTTCCCATCTACTGCTGTCCATCGGAGGTTCTCGACAGGCTTCGATGGTGCCGCTGGCGGAGTCTGTACCCAGGCACTGGCGGACGCCTCGCTGAGACCCGCCTCGGTTCTTACTCTCACTCTGAATCTCTTTTACACCCGGTTCAAGACGAGACTGACCGGAACTGATAATGGTTGTTGGGGTGGAGACCGGTTAGGACGAAGGAGTCCACGTCGCCTTGATGGGTGACTTCTTTGGGCAAGGCCCTCCATCGACGGTCTTTCCTTGTACGCATCTCCACTCGATAACTCTCTCCCGAGGCCTGAACTCTCGAATGAAAGAAGAGAAGAGGAAGGGCTACCGAGTTGTGTCGGAGTTCTCGATGTTGAGGGGGCGCTCTCCAAGCGAGTTGCAATGAATGACTTGTCACATTTTGGGCTTTCACGGCGACGGGCGGCGTTCCGGGTCGAGGCTCGAAGTCCGCCGCCCCTCCCCCATAAAGAGAAGTGCACGAGAAACGACCAATCCGCTTGTGACCGAGGGAAGAGGGAACCTGGAGACCTCGAAGGAGAAGAAGGAGAGAACTCACTTCCAAGTCGATGGACTGGGAGACGAGTGGAGATCCTGAAGGAGATCGCTTCTCTTGTTCGTGCACTTTCGTCTTGATATTTCTTTTCAAGGGCAAGAGGTTGAGAGGGCGATCATTGAAATTCCATCCGAAGAGAGGTTCGGGGCAGTCGACGGTCTTCTCGCAATTCACCTCGACCTCGCAGGTCAGATTGACAGCCTCGTCGCCGCTCGTCTTGCCCGGGCTGACCACAACGCGGGCTTTTTCTGCATCGCATCAATCTCTCTCAAATGAGTCGATGGTACCGATGACGACGAGTTTAAGACTGTGATGCGCCTTGCCAAGGCGATTCTCGGCGGTGCAGAAGAAGACGCCCGCATCTTCCATCTGCACGTCGTCGATGACAAGCGAGTCTCCCTCGACGCGTCGTCGGCCCTTCGTCGGCAGCCTCACCCCACTCACATCCGCCCAAGCGACGGCGCCCGTCGGAGACGCTACGTACACACAGGCGAGGGACTGCAACAAGAGTTCTCTCTTCTCTTGAGGAGAGCTCAAACCAAGGAGGAGCCGCGGATTGCGAACACCCTCGAGGGCATCGTGTGGGGACGGAAGCTCGGAGGCTCGTCCACCACCCAGACAAGGGCCGAAGAAGATGAAGAGCCGACGTCATTCGAGGCGACGCACTCGAAGACGCCCGAGTCTTTCTTCTCGAGAGCTCGCACTCGCAGACTAAAAAAGACCGCGATCACAGCTGCTGCCTTCTCGATCGACCTGTTATGAGTGATGGAGAAGCGAGCTCGGAGAGGAGGCGGCATGAGGATGGGCACGACGGGACGCCCGTTCCTGAACCACTCGACGGCTGAGGAGGAGTCGCCCGTGGCGAGGGGACAGACAAGCTCGAGGTCCTCGCTCGAGGCGCGGGCCGTGTCCACGAGGGGCTGCACGATGGAGGGACGCGCTGAAAGCCTCTTTGCCGAGATCGGATATCAATGGTCGGCCAAGAAGTGGCCTGAGGCAGACCTCGCAGCACCACCGCCACTTCTCCCTCGACGCGTCCCAGCTCGTTCGAGGCGACGCACTTGTATCGGCCCGCATCGTCGTCCGTCGCCTTGTCGATCCTCAGCACTCGACCGAAATTGGTGACCGTGGTGCGGGAGGAGAAGCGGCGGCCATCCATGCGATGCCATTCGTAAGAAGGCTGCGGACTGAGGACGCTTCTCGAGCTGCGAGCGAGGACTCACAAGCCGAAAGCGAAGCACTCGATGTAGAGCGTGGAACGAGTGAGCGGCTGCTCGGGGAACAGCTGCGGGAAGGAAGAGGCGAGACGGGGCGAGAATGGCCTCGGAGGCTGCGGAGGCACTCGCAGACGGAAGAACGGCCCATAGTGGCCGCTTCTCCGTGAAGATTGAGCCAAGCTGCACGCATATCTGAGAAGACCTCAGAAGGGAGAAGAGACACTGACGTGGTGTCATCCTCTTTGAGGACATGGGAGAAGAGAAGCGAGCCATCGAGGGAGACGAAGACTCGCTCGGACTGGACGAGGAACTTCTCGGTGGAGCCGTGCACGAGCCAGGAGAAGGCGAAGGACTCTGAAGACGGAGTGAGGGGACGGACTCGGGTGCTCTGCATGCGGGGAGAAGTGGAAGGAGCAAGGAGAGTTAGGCTGAGAACAGAGGACTGTGCCGTGCGAGTGGCTTCTGTGCAAGTGGTGCGAGTGCCGAGAGTGAATTGTGCGAGTGAGACGCCTCGGGGTGGATCCGAGGGTCAAGTGAGGGTGCGAGTGGTGGTCGTGGAGGTGGTGCTGGACACTCGGGACGGGGGATGGGGACCGAGTGGCTGGTCGAGGGAGAGGGGTGAGGGTCGAGGGAGTGCAGGAGAAGGAGAAGGCGCCGAGGGAATCTCTATGAGTGACATTAAGGAGAAGCGCAAACAGCGCAACGGAAGGGAGATTAAACAGCGCCGAGAGCAACTTGAAAGTGATACGACGGGCTGCCGACTGATGGTTGAGGGGAGGGGGGAGGGGGTGAGGAGGAGGAGGGAGGAGGGAGAGGGAAGGGGCACTCGGCTGCCGAATTCCGAGCACTCTAATTGGGCCTTCCCCTAGAGAGAATCCGGAGACACTGGACGACGTGGGAAGGGCGAGGGGGCAGGGAGGGGGAGGGGACGGGGAAGACGAGAGGCGGGGGTCGGGCGGAGCGACGGCCCCGAGGGGCGTCCCGGGGCAGGCGAGGACGTCTCACTTTCACTCTGGGCATCCGAGGAGAAGAACACAAGACGGCAAGGCGAAAGAAGGGAAATTGACGTACTCGGTTGATGGAGAGGCGCGTCGCAGGAGAGACGAGCACCGCCCTCCCTCAACGGGAAGGAGTCGAGACGACTACTTCGGAAAGGGTCGAGGAAGGATGGTCGAAGGGTGAGGGTGGGTCCCCGAGAGACGCCGAGAAGGTTCGAAGCTTCGCAGTGGAAGGTGGAGTAGGCGAGGTCTGACGAGGCTGGCAGCAAGAGAGAGCCTCCGGCGACAACCAAAGACGAGTTGGCAGCGTTGACGTCGACCTGAAGAGTCTTCTTTGTGTTGAATGTTTCTTTGGTTGTGGGAGGAAGGGAGAGTGGAGGGCGATGCCTGATGAATGCCCTCGTTGCCTTGGTTTACGAGGGTTCGGAAGCCTCGGCGCTGATAGGAAGCCCAGATAACTGGATTGAAGGCGAGAAGGAGAGAAGAGGAGAAGGGGCAGAGGGGAGGAGGGGCGACGAGCAGACGCCCGTCCGTCGCCGGATTAAGGCACTTGGCGCCTCTTCCGAAACGGACAGCGCCTGCTCCTCGGCATTCCCCCACTCAAGCACAAAGAGGAGAGCTTACGAGTTGGACGTCGTTGCGGAACCAGCGAACTGAGGGAGGCGGCGAGCCCGTGACTCGACAAGGAAGGGCAACGAAGTCATTGCGACTTTCTTCGGAGAAGTAGAAGTCGCGCGTCTCCTCGGGCAGCACTCGGGGCGCTCCTGCAAGGTCTCCTCTAAGGACAAGAGAGGAAGGGAGAGAAACGATTGGGGTCGCCGTGTCTCATTCCGCCTTCTCATTCGATGTGTGTTTCAAAGGAGCTCGACCTCGATATAAATCAGAGAAGAATGTTTTTGTCGCCTGCTGATTGACGAGCCTTTGAACACTCGAGGAGAGGACACGATAGGAGAAGAGATAAGAAGAGAAGGGAGACCTCGAGGCAGCAGAAGCTCTCTGTTCAACGCCTTCACTCTTCCGATGGCCGTGAGAAGACAGACGAAGGGCAACTCCGCCGTCGACGACACTCTCACTCTGCAACTTCTTCTCTCCATGAGAAGACTCACAAGGAGAAAGAGCCGTTGTTCTGTCTTTGCAAGGAGAACGCCTCTTCGTCTCGGTCTCCGGCGACATGCCAGACTCCTTCTCGGAGACCCGACTCTCGCTGTCCCTGAAACCAGTCGTCGCTTGAGTGTGGGCTGTCGTTCGACGTACAGCGAGGAGTTCCGCCACTTCTTCGTGAGTCCGCGGTGGAGGCAGCCGGGCCCCGAGTCCGCTGCAGCTCTCCATCGCCTCTTCGTGTTTCGCTGGCCGGAGAAAAGCACGGCCGCACGCGTCTCCGAGAGGCGTCCATCCTCGCGGACAGAAGGACTCATCTGCAGACGAGACTTGTCGACAGCCGCCACTCGGCCGAGATGAGGACGAGCGACAGCGAGTGGCGGCTGCCAAAACTCCCCCTGCCCAAAGCGGGCTCCCACTACAGGCACGGCTGTTCTCTTTTACCCTTTCCCCCCTAGGGAATGGAGGGTGGAGGATGGGCGAGTGGCGGCACCTCGTTCGGGGTAATCGTCTTTGCTGTCAACGATGCGTCTCGACATGATTGAATGGATGGGGAAATGAAGTAATTGTGCGAGAAGAGAGGACGCCAATTGGAAGCTTCGAGCATCCGAGTGACACTCCGAGTTCTCTCCCAGTCCCGTCCCTCTCCCTCGTCTCTCCATCCACCCTCCTCGTCCTTCTGTGCAGGGCGGTCTCCCCTCTTTGTTCTTCGAGGGATGACTCAGGCAGCGGCTTTTTCGATAGGATCTCTCTGGACGATCTGCCTCCTCGTCGAGGCTCAAAACTCGATTGCCCATTGCTTCTCGAATAAGCGAATTACCCAGTGCTCGGCCACAAAGCCCCCACCGAAGGGCGCCTTCCTGCACGCCCTCGACCCTCTCTGCTTCCCCCTTGAAACGACCCCCCACAGTCTCAGCCAGAGGTCGTCATGTCCTTAGTCCGTGTCTAGGTCGAGCACTCAAGCGTTAAACCAGCATTTAATATTCATTTGAGAGTGCGGAAAAAGCTCGAGTCGGATGCTCTCCCTGACACTCAACTTCCACGAGGAAATCTCTTAGGAAAACCAGAGAGTATGCATGAAGCAGAAAGAAGATGAAAGGACTCACCGGAAAAGGAAGGAAGGACAGAAAGAAGAAGGAAGAAGGACAGCGACAGGAGAGAGGGCGATTCGAGGAAGGCGGTCGAGGACCTCATCTCGGGAGCTGCCACATGCGGTCTGCAGACGAGGACCAAGTTAGGAAGACAAGGATTAGTCACGTTCGTAAATCATTGCTCGTGAGGTCAACGCGACAGAAGCTCGAGGGGGCAGGCAAGGGAAGAATACGCAACTCTGCAGAAGAGAAAGAAGGAGGAGGGGGAGAGGGAGAGGTCTGCCGGCACACGACAGACGCTTTTTGAGACGGGGGCAGTGCAAACGAGAGGGGGACAAGCCCTCGCACTTGCTCTCGCACTCATAAACACGGTCGCCGGGGTCGGGCTTAACTCCTGAGTCCCCAGATGGCCTCCAATCTCCTGCCGCGCCGCCCTCGCCACAAGGGGCGGCGCCTCTGAGGGCGAGAAGCCGGCTGTCCGCAACGAGGGCGGGATACGATGGCAGACTGTGCCGCCATTAGGAAGGGCTCAATTTGGCGGAAGGCCTTCAATTACCTAAGAGCCGGTCGAGGTCCGAAGAGCCCGCAGCTAAGTCAAGAAGAGCAAGGGGGCAAGGGAGTGGCCGGCAACGCTTTTCTATGCAAATCAGAGTGGACAGCGATGAACCCCTTCGATTAGAGAACAAACACTCGTTTCTTCTTCTCTTCTTTCTGAGACTCGACCTTGAGAGGGAGAAGGCGCCTTCATCTTGCTCGATGATAGCTCCCTTCATGTTTCTGGAAATTCAGCGACACGCGAGGGGGAAAAGCGAAGAAGGGAAGGGGATTGGGGAGGGGAGGGAAGACTGGCAGGAAGAGTCTCCTCGACGCGCGTCGCCCGGCAGGTGAAGCGACACTCGTTGCGGCCTCATTGCCTGGTTATGAGGGCCTTGATGGGAGGGAGCCTGGCTACCTGCCCGGCTCCTCCTCCACCTTCCTCGTCCACCCTCGAGAAGACTGAAATTCGAGGTGGACGGGGGGGGGGGGGCAGCCGAGCGTGCTCCGAGCCTCCTTAATGAGCGCTCCACATACAAAAAGATTCCCTTGAATAATTGAAGAGTGGTGTTCGAGGGCGAAGGAGCAGAAGCGGCGAGAGTGACACCCTTGTCCACTCTGGCCATTCTCTTCTTCCCTTCTCCTCTTCCCCTATCCCCTTGCAGTCCCATTCATTCGGAGACCGTGCTTTGCATTGAGCTGTCCCCAGGGCCGCCTCTCTTCTCTTGCCAGCAACACCCAGATCAAAGACAACCGTGAAACTTGAACCGAATATAGAGAAGGATAACAGCGTTTAGGTGTTGGAAGGCCCGTCGCGGCAAAAATCGCAGATTTCTACCGATAAGAGTTCCGTTTATTTTGCGGGCTGCCTTCCTGTTCACACAGATCATCTCAACCATCACCGTATAGGCCTTGTTGGGTACTCCTGCCAAGTCTCATGTAAGCGCTTTATTCCGAGTGGAGAGAAGGCGGGCGAGGCAGAAGATGAAGGAGACTCTAGAGCTCGATGTCGACGGACTTGTCGTTGTTGTGGTGGTGGTGCCTGCCCGGGTCGGGCGTCGTCGGAGTGTCCGTGAGTGTGGGTGTCCCCGGCAAGCCGGATCTGGCCGTCGGCTCTCCCATCTTCACTCTTCTTATCTCCTTCTTGTCTCACCTCGGTGTCCACTTCCGTCACATGAGTCTTCGTCAAGGTTGTGCCCACGCTGCGTTCCGAGATTTCCTGACAGCCGCCTTCTTCTTCCTTCTCCACACTCACCGAGTCTGTGGCCGTGTTCTCGTCGTCGACCTTCTTGCCCTTGCCGTCCCTCTTGCCGCCGCCCTCCCTCGTCTTCTCGTCCATGACCGTCAACTGCATTACCAGTCCTCTTCTCCCCCTTCTCACCTCTGTGCGGTCGCCCTTCTGACGGCGATCTCGGCGATTTCCCGCTTTGTCCTCGCGGGTGACGGCCCTCTCCTCGCAGGTGTTGGCCCTGTCCTCCCGAGTGACGCCCTTGTCCTTTCTGTTCGCAGTCTTCTTCGGGCGAACTTCGGGTTTCTCCTCGCGGGTCTTCTCATCGGCGGTAAGGGCCTTGGTGGCGAGGGGCGAGCGGACGGCCGAAGGCGCCTCGTCCATCTGCGAGGAGAGCGTCTCCTGCTGCTT
>JAQIXL010000045.1:0-75302 GCA_034700245.1 Poikilolaimus oxycercus
GCGACCGGTCGCTACGTACGAATGGACCTTGCACATTAGCATAAAGGTCTATGCTAATGTGGTATGCAAATGTGTTAGGCAAATGGGTATGCAAATTTTTGTATGCAAATTTTTGGCATGCAAATTTTTGACATGCAAATTTTTGACATGCTAATTTTGTCATGCTAATTTTGCCATGCTAATTTTGTCATGCTAATTTTGGGATGCTAATTTTAAGATGTTAATTTTAAGATGCTAATTTGGACATGCTAATTTTAGTATGCAAATTTTGACACGCAAATTTTTGCATTTAAATTGTAACATGCAAATTTTGGTATGCAAATTTTGACATGCTAATTTTAATATGCAAATGTTAACATGCTAATTTTAGTATGCTAATTTTGACATGCTAATTTTCGTATGGAAATTCTAACATGCAAATTTTGGTATGCTAATTTTGACATGCTAATTTTAATATGCAAATGTTAGTCCGTTAGATCAGACTCCAGAACCCGTTAGTCGTTAGTCAAACCCGTTAGGCCCTGTAACAAAGGCTTCGTTAGGCCTTTATGGACCCACAGGACCAACACGTTAGTCCAACACGTTAGACCCTAAGAGGCTAGTCCCCTTCTCCTAACTACGATTCTGTTACATCTTACATTGTGACATCCTGACACCTTGTCACAGACCGGTCGGTCCCACAAATGACCTCAGACATTAGCATAAGACCTTATGCAAATGTCTTATGCAAATGTGTTATGCAAATGTGTATGCAAATTTTTAGTATGCAAATTTTTAGTATGCAAATTTTGACATGCTAATTTTTGGGATGCAAATCTTGACATGCAAATTTTGATATGCAAATTTTGGTATGCAAATTTTGATATTCAAATTTTGATATGCAAATTTTGATATGCAAATTTTTACATGCAAATTTAAAAACCACGAACCACGAAACGTTAGAACCACAACCACGAACCACGAAACCTTAGAACCACAACCACGAACCACGAAACGTTAGAACCACAACAACGAACCACGAAACGTTAGAGCCACAACAACGAACCACGAAACGTTAGAACCACAACAACGAAACACGAAACGTTAGAACCACAACAACGAAACACGAAACGTTAGATCATTTAACCACAAACGTTAGAATGTTAAACCACGAACCACGGCTAGTTGCCAAAAAGAGTCTCGAGAAGGAGTGACACTACGAGAAGAAGAAGACGGGGGAGGAGAAGGAGGAGAAGCCCCCGGCTGACCACTCTCGGCAAGAGGAAATCGCCAATGGCCGTTGCCGACCCAAACAATGGTCAAGCTAGACAAATAGAAGCTGGGAGGATGGAAGGCGAAGAAGGGCGGAAGAGGGCGGACTCGAGGGGCAGACGCCTCGAGGACATCTCTCAACCTTCCTTCAACCTCTCTCAACATGCGATGCCCTAGGGCAGAGCTCTGACAAGTGTGATAGGGAGAGTTTATCGGCTGCTCAAGAGACGGGCTTCGCGGGGCCGGGGTCCATCTCCCAGTCGTAGGGGAACTCCTTCAACTTGTTCGCCGTGAGCGCCGTTCGCAGCTCCTGTCGCAGCACCTCGTAGTCAGGCGCGTCGAAGTATCTAAGAAGACTCTCTTAGAAGAGAGAAGGAGACCTGAGTGAGTCGATGTATCGCAGGAGGTTGATGTACTCCCTCGGACAGCCGCCGAAGAGTTCCATGACGCCCGCCTCGGTGCGGGCTCGATCCTTCGCTCGAGCCACTTCCACCATCTCTTCCAAGGCCCTCCACGGCAGGGAGCCACGTGTCAACTCCACCTTCACATTGGATGAGAAAGAAAAAGAAGAAGTGGAACCTGCTGGTAGAGCCATGATTCGAGGTCGTCCTTCCTCGAGAGCTCCCTCGAAATGTGCGAGCTGATCGAGGCGTATCTGGCACTTCTCCCTTTCCCTCCATCCCCTCACCTGAGAGTTCCTCTAAAGCCGGCGGCCCATCGCGGTCGGCGGATCTGCTTCTTGTGGTCGAGGAAGGAGCGCGCCATGCCAAAGTCGAAGATGACCACTTGACGAGGCGCATCACGTTTCACCGCAAAATTTGCTGGCTTCACATCTCGGTGGAGGTAGCTGCAATTTTGTTTTAGGTCAACTTCTTCTTCCATGCCCGATGCCGTGAAGCTCGGCGAGAGCATCGAGGCACTGTATGCCGACGGAGAGAGCGCAGCCCATGGAGAAGCGCTGCTTCGCCCTCTCGGGGAAGCGCTTTCGAAGGTCCTGAGAGGTCTCTCAGAGAAGGGAGGAGACGCACGTGGAGAGACGATCCGACGAGAGTCATGCAGAGGAAGTTGATTCTGTCGACGCGGCCGCTGTCCAGAATGTCGCAGAAATGCTTCGCCTTCGCCTCCTTCGCTGCTCGCAGCACAAACACCTTCTTGGTTAGAATTGAGAGAAGAAGAGAAACCTCCATCTTGAGGACGCAGACTTGGTCCTCGGTGACCCTCGCCTTCTCCGTCTTCATCGCCGCTTGTTGGCCCTTGCGCTCCACCTTCCTCTGTCATTGAGAAGAGAGAAGGGAAAAACCTCATAAACAGCCCCAAAAGCGCCCTCGCCGAGTTTCTTGAGGACGGTCCAGCCGGCGACGAGTTCGCCCTGCTCGAGGCTCGGCAGCTGCTGGCCGTCGGCCGCCGCGGCCATCCTCCTTCGTGTCTTTTCTATCAAATGCATTTCTTTGGTATTCTCAAGGAAAGTTGTGATTCGAAGAGGTTTATTGATTGCAATTGAGAGTATCAGGGAGGAATGAGAGAAGCCTCTCGCACCAGCTAGGGCTACCTGTCTTCGACGGTCAAGGGGACAACAAAGAGAGAGAAGACGAGTATGTACAAAGAGAAGGCACTGTACAAAGTAGAACTAAAGTCGTAAGATTCCTCTAAAGCTTGAAGGGAATGTCGTTCTTCATCATGAGCAACTTCTCCTTCTTCAGAGTTATTTGAGGGCTCTTCTCAGCCGGTGTCCTCACTGGATCCGTCTGCTCGAAGGGGAAGCCCGCGTCGAATTTCATGTACTCTGCCGGTTCGAGGACTCCATCACCGTCAGCGTCGAAACGAGCGAAGAGACGAGGGAAGTTGGGTCGAGGACGGACGAGGAAGCGGTCGTGGAGGAGACGCTTCACCTCTTCGGGTGAGAGGGCCATGTCCTCGTCCGCGTCGAAGTCCTCGAAGATCTGCCCGAAGTAGGCCGCCTTGAGATCGTCGCTCTTCTCTTTCTCTTGCTTGAAGTGCGCGTTGTACTCCTTCCTCGTTACTTTGCCGTCATCTACAAGAAGTTGAAGAGACTGAGAAGGGAGACTGACGGTTCGTGTCGAGGAGGTCGAACTCTTCCTTCTTCGCAAGCACGTAGGCGAGGTCGCTGCGAAGGAATTCATCGAAGTCAAGCGCCGAGTCCTTGTTCTCGTCAACTCGCTTGAACTTCTCTTCTACAGATTCAATGGTCAGAATTGGGAAGAAAGACTCACCGGGGGTTTCTTCCTTCAAGAAATTGGCGACAGCTTCGTCTTCGTGGTCGTCGGGGTCGGGGACTGGAGCAGCTTGGACGAAGAAGACGATGCAGGAGAGGAATAGACAAAGGAGGAGTGTCTTCATGTTCGAAGGGATGCTGTCTCCTCGAGTGGCGCTTCCCTTAAGTAGTCGCGAGGTGACGTTGTGTTGTGGCCGAAGAGGCCGTCCAGGGGGCGGCGCTGCATTCCACGCGCGCGCACGCGAAAAAGTCTCTGTTTACAGCGATTGAAAGGAGACGAATTAGGAGAACTCCGAAGGGGGAAGGGACAACGAGAACTGCAGGTCTTGCGAGGAGAGAGGAGACTCCACGCGAAGAGCCTCCACACTCTCTTCCTGGGACAGACGATGTTCTCCAGTAGACAGCTGGGTGTTCTCTTTCGTATGTGGCGGGGTGTGGTGTGTGAGTCAGAGCAGGCGATGGGCGACCATCAGAAGACTGGTTCGCCTTCTTCTTCTCTCAACTCTCACGCAGTCGTCAACATCTGATGACGCTCGTTAGCCATAAACAGAGACGAAATGCACGATGAAGACGAAGAAGAGACGTGAACTGACATCGAGATGCTTCCAGACGTCCTTCGTCCTTCTCGAGGAAGGACTCCGAGTGTTGCCCTTTCCTTTCTTTCTTCAACAACATCCTTATCAACGGTGCACATCGTCGTCTCTACAGTAGTGGACTAAAAAGGTAACAGGGGGGAGTGAGTCAAAGGGAGTTGTTTTTCTCATCTCGGACAGAGTCCACTTCCAAGTGAAACCATCAACGATCGTCCTGAAGAGGAGTCGAACCACCGAGGGTTCTCTCTGGTTGGAATTCAGAAAATTCCACATTTGTCGACCCGACAACGAAGTGCGGGGAAGAAAAGGTCTGGGGGAGAAGAGAGCTGATCACGCTGGGAAGAGACTCGAACTGCGCCTTCTCCTTCGAATCGTCGAAGGAGGGGGGGGGGGGTGAATCTCTTCGGTGTTCGAAGCGAGCGTCGGAGCCGCGGGGGGAGAAGGCGTCGTCAATCAGAAGTGAGAGACGACTCGGCGACGGCTATTTTGGGGACCTTCGTCGCCCGTCGCCTTTCTACCTTGTTCATCGTTTTACTCTTTTCACTGAGATGAGAGGAATGAGAGAAGAGGCAGTGGAGTCAGGAGCAAGTACCCGCGATTTGTACTGAAACGCTCCAAGTGAAAGGATTCTCAAAGGGGAACCTACAGAGGAAGGAGCTGATTTGTTGAGAAAGGTCTCCTTGTTGAGAGGAGTTGGAGGGATCCTGGAGGCTGAAAGCTGGAGTCCCCGGTGAGGCGAGTGGTGCGAGATTGTAGTCGCCACCCACAGAAACCGTGAGGATGGAAGCGTTGAAAGTTGTCTTCAATGTAGACGCCGAGGACGTGGCGGCTGCCACACCCGTGTCACTGTGACATTGTCATTTTGATAGAAACGGGAAGATACCCAAAGGCGAAGATGAGAATAGAGACTCCAAGATCGGGTCGTCGTCCAAAGTTCGTATCGAGCGGTCTTTGGATCAAAAACGAGAGAGCGCTAGAGGACTTCGTGAGAAGAATTGATCTTACTCGTTCATTTCGCTTCCGGCAGTTGGTCGACTTGCAAAGCCGATTTGGAAATTCATGAAGAGAGAAAGATCGGCTTGACTTCTAATCGACGACAAGAGCGGTATCACACCGACACCGGCATAATCGTTTGTTGATGGAAATGGGACTGGGGCTATGCGCGTGTTGGTGGTCAAATCGTAAGCGGTGCCACTCGTGAGTTGTGTCTGGATGAAGTTGGCCGTCGCCTAAAAACAACTTCTCCTTATCACACCAGCACTCACATTACTCAATGAATTCGTGTTAAGCTCATAGACAAGGACAATGTCAAGTCTGATCTTTGGAGGCTGTCCCCCTGGACAGATCATTGGAGTCGTCGTCAAGATCGCGCTTGGAGTTGTCCCAGATGTTGTTGAACTTGTAGATGGGGTCGATGTTGGGGCAGGCGAGGTAGTTGTGGGTCCGCCAATGGGCACACAGGCGCTACCGAGGCTCACTTCAAATTCCGATTGACGAGATTCAAGTACATACAAAGGTAGTCCGCGATGGCCATCACGGTGGAACTCAAGGCTGCACTGTCTGGAATGACGAAGGACGAGTTAGCGTTGGAGGCAAGTGCCGTCAAATCGAAAGTCCCGTTCACGGCCACTGTTAGTATTGTTCCAGTGGTCTTGAGAGCATTCGCAGTGTCAACAGCCGCCGTCACACCCGAATCACTGAGAAGACAGTCACATATGGTTACAGGCGAGTCTTACCTTTGTGCTAAAATGAGTAGAGTGAATGGAGTATCGGGGCGTCTACCAGCCCAGTTGAAGCTCGTACTATTCACATAGGAAAGACCACTGGACCATTGGTCATTTTAAGGTAGCTTACTCAACGATATTAGAGCCTGATGCTCCGAGGACTTGTGCGAGGAAGAACTGAAGAGCTAGTGTGTTTTGGAGTGCCGCAAAGTTGCCAGTGTCTGACAGGGCTGGAATGCCTCCTCCGTATATTGCACTGGATGTGCCAGGAAAAGGAACAACTGTCGCTTGGACAGCTCCTCCGTCATTCAGGAAAGCCATAGTGGGCAGTTGGAAGAGTTGCTCCAGAACATTGCGTGTCATCTGATTGCTCCTATTCAGTCTTTCACAGAGACTTACATTTGTGAGAGCCCAATTGTCCGACGACAGGGAAACTTCGTAGACAAGAATGATGTCTTGGAGCACTCCATTAGTGCATGCAGACGTTGTTGGAGCGGCAGTAGTGGAGGTAACGGAGACAAGAGTAGAAGAAGACCCAGAAAGAGTCGTCGAGCTTCCTCCCTCACAGATGAAACCGAGTTGGACTGATTGTCAATCGATGGCAGTTAATAATAACAAACGAAGTGCTTCTGTGATCTGGGCCAAGGAATCTGCTGGGTTGTTGATGTCGGCAATGAAGAAGTTGAGTCCCATTGGATTGGGGAGTGCCGTCAGATTGAGGGTGCTGTCTCCCACTGCGTTCACAGCAATTATGCGAACTCCTTTTCCGACTAGATTCACCTGGTTAGGCGAGGCTGACGCTACTCCATTATCACTAGATGTGTTTATACCAAACGGAAAGAGATTTACCTGTCTGCGAAGAGTAGAATTGTTGCATTGTTACCAATGGAAGGATATGTATCGAGGATGTACTGGAAAGCACTGAAAAGTGGTCGCTTCTCTGGCCTTCGTACTCATTTATTGTCGATGTTGAAGGAGAAAGTCCGGCGGCCAGAAACGCTTGGGCTTCTAAGACACTCTGCACACTCGCTGCACCATGGAAATTTGCGAGCGATGACAAAGCTCCCGCAACATAGCTGTTGGTGGAGGGGTACGGTATCACAGTCACTCTTGTGCTTTGTTGCGAGAAGATCGACGAGCCAAAGAGGGAGACAATAACAGCTGCCAGTCTCTGAAGTTCTCGTCTCACTTGCAGAGAAGAGGAACTCACAGAAGAGAAGTCGAGAGTGCCGTTGACGACCGTCGAGAGCTCGTAGACTACGAGGACGTCCTGATTGGCGACGGCTGTCGCTCCTGGACAAGGGGCGGTCGTCGTCGGAATGGTCGTCGTGGTTGTGGCGGGTGTCGTCGTCGGTCCCGCTGTCGTCGACGGAGTCTCACACACGGAACTGACGCTGACTGCAGAAGTGAGAGAAAGACCGCGCGACTCACGAAGTGTCTGGATGATGTTTGTGTAGGCGACTGATGGGTCACTGAGGCTCAATGCTAGGTTGTAGGCTGGTGAAGAAGATAAAGCTGTGAGGTTGAATGTTCCGTTCACGGAGACTGTCACAACGCCTTGCGACTGCGAGCTGACATTCTGCGCCAAAGAGATGGCCGTGGCTGTGACAACCGATTCTCTGAACGGTTGAGTTAAGATTAGTGCGGGCTCACTTACGAGTCAGCGAAGATGAGGACTGTAGCATTCGAGAGAAGACCATTGAAATTGGTGAGCAAGTATGTTAGAGCACTCGAAAAGTGTTCCTTGGGGCCACCGAACTTACTCTTCGACGTTCGGAGTGTCTAGAGGAGCGGATAAAAGTCCGAGATCAGCAATTGTGGCTTGTGCTTGAAGCGTGGATTTGACATCCGAGGTTCCTTGCCTTACAGGCAGCACAGCAAAATTGACATATTCGATGGTGGAAGGGAAGGGCAATGCGGTCCAAGTGGAAGAGGTTCCGAATCCGAACGAGGATGAAGAGTCAAAGAGACCTCCCGTCACATTCACTAGTCTCTGATAAGCGAGCTGAAGGAATTCGAAGGAATCTTACCCAAGAGAAGTCCAAGTTCCCGTCAATAGCCGTGGACAGTTCATAAAGGACGAAGAGATCTCCCGAGAAGAGCAAGTCCGGACATCCAGTCGTTGTCGTCGGACCCGTGGTGGTCGAAGCCTCAGAGGAAGCTACAACAACCTCATTTCTTCTCTAAAGTGCTATCCCCGAATCATTTCCAGCGAACTCGGATTTCTATTTTTGCTCAGGAAACTTCTTGTTACATGATCCAGCAGTTGTTGAGAATGCTGACGTTGAGGCTCCGCTCGTCGAGGAAGTTGAGGCGCCTGATGTAGCTGTCGTTGGAGATGTTGCTGTGGAAGGAGTGGAGGGCGTCGAAGCTGTCGTGGACAAGGGAGGACAGACGTCGCTCGTCTGGCCTGGCCTCTCAATTCAACGCCTTGATCACTTACGGAAGACGGCTAAGACTCGGCCGGCCGCCAACTCTTCGCTCTCATCATCGCCCAGTTGAATGGGGAAGACCTTGTCCGGTGTTGTGAGATTGTAGAAAGAGTCGAGAGGAATACCGACTGGCAAGCCGACAATCTTGTAGCCTTGAGTGTTGTTCAAGTCTGCGGCTGTCTGCACAGCATTGGCGACACCCGAGGAACTGGAGAGTGAAGAGGAGAAGAAGAAAGAAAACCTGGTCGCAATGAGAATGATGCTGTGTGCAGTGTCTGGTCGGAGTTGGGGAAGGAGAGTCAAGACGTACGAGAAACCACTGAAGGCATTGAGAGGACATTGGAGAATACAAACTCGTTGATATCCGAAGTGGCAATGCTCGGAATCTGCTGACTGAGAAGGAAGGCGGCGTCGAGAAATCCTGAGATGGCTCCTGTCGAAGTGATCTGGTCGAAAGAAGGAATTGCTCCATTCGCGTCATAACTAAAAAGACTTGAATGAGGTTTGTAAGAGTACATGTTGGTGCCAGGGAAGGGAACGAGTGTGAGACGCGTGACCGGATCTCCATAGACATCCCTCTCGAACATATAATTCGACGAGGCAAAGAGGGCGTTCTCGATGAAAGCTCGAATTTGCTATGCAGTCAATTATTCTCTCACTAGAAGAGAGCTCACATTGGCGAAGGTGAAACTGCCGGTGATGTTGGAGATCTCGTAGACGACGACCAAGTCTTCGAGCACCTTTCGTTGTGTCGAAGGACAGGGCGTCTCGGTGGTCGTGAGCACTGAAACTTCTTCTCTCCCCCTTGACCGAGTTCGCTGGAGATCCTTCCCCACTAGCTAGTTTCTGTATAACTCACCCGTGGTGCTCGCCTGGGTGCCCATTGTGCTCGGCGAGTTGCTCGTGGAAGTTGCCGTAGCCGAGATGGTCGTTTGCTGACTCGTCGACTGCGTGCTTCCCGCGGATGTGGAACTCCCTGAAAGAAAATTTGTGAATGTTCTACTTCTTTGAACCTTGACTGGTGGAGCCGGTTGCTGTTGCGGTTGTAAGAGAAGATTGAGAGAGAGTAGAAGATGATAGAGTACTACTTGGGGACTGCGTTGTCTGCGGTGTGGTCGTCGTCTGAGATACCGTTGACCCAGAAGTTGTTGACTGAGAACTTTGAGTGGATCCTCTGGTGACAGTTTGCGTGCTGCCCGTGTTGAATACGGTAGATTGAGTAGCTGTTGATACGGTGGTTGATGTGCTTCCAGTGACAGTAGCTGTGGACTGTGTGACTGTGGTTTGAGTGGTTCCCGTGTTGGACACTGTTGTGGCAGAAGAGGCAGAAGTGCTTCCAGTGACACTCGCCGTTGTTTGAGTGACAGTGGTTCCCGTGAAGGGAGTTGAAGGTGTAGTCGAAGTTTGCGAAGTGCTCCCAGTGTTTGTCGTCGTCGACTGAGTCGAAGCAGACGAAGTGCTGGCGGTACTCGAGGAGGAAGCTGTGTTCGTATTGCTAGTTGAGGGAGTGGAAGAGATGGTGGAAGTCGGCGTGGATGATACTGTATTGGAGACAGTGGAAGAAGAGACGCGAGTTGAAGTGCTTCCAGTCCCACTCGACGTCGATTGAATGGTTGAGGTCTGAGTAGTGGCTGTATTGGAAGTCGTCGGTGTGGTGATGCCCGTGTTTGATGTGGTTGAGGCCGTGGTTCCTGGAGTGGTCGAGATCGTCGTTTGAGGGGGGCATGTGGGACAAGAAGGACATGTCCCTGCTGTGGTCTGTCCCGAGAGAGGAGTCGTGGTGGTGAGAGTTGTTGAGATTGTGGAACAAGGAGGGGGACTTGGACAACTTGCAGGGGCACAGGTTGTAGAAGGAGGAGGACAAGTGAGGAGAGTCGGACAGGGAGTGGAGGCTGAAGAAGAGGGACAGGGGGGACATGTACTTATTGTGGGAGGACATGTGCTCTGTGGAGGAGGACAAGCCGTCGTCGATGGAGACGTGGAACAAGTTGGACAAGTGGGGCAGCTGGAAGTGGAGGAGGGGCAAGTGGGAGGAGGACTGGAAGTGGGGCACGTGGTCGAAGGAGGCGAGACTGTGGTGGAATAGTTGCTCACTCCCGAGTCCACAACAGAACAGAAGGAGAGCGGATTATCTGAAGAAGCGAGAATGTGAGAAAAGAGAAGACGCGCCTCGGACTGTGGAATTTGTTATGACGACTGAGTTGTCCAGTTGTTGAGTGAGGGTGGTGTCGTTGGGGAAAGTGACAGTGGAAGGACCGAAAAGGACGCCCGAGGCGAAGCCGATGACATCCGTGTTATTGCCTGGTCTGAGAGAGAATCTCTCTTCCTTCATGAAAGACTTACGCAAAACGAGTGACTAACAACTGCACACTATACGATCCTTCGGCTCTCAGTTCTCGAGTTGAACTGGAAGCAGCGAGAGATTGTAGATAGTCTTCTAACTGAAGAGTGGGAATGAGAAAGAGAGACAGACTTACATCTTTGGCTAACGTAGTCGCTGCATTCTTATAAGCATCGGAGTCGGGGTTGTTGTAAGAGTCATTCCATGTGAGGAAGGAGTTGTTGATGCCAGATCGGAAGTTGAAGAGAGTCGCCTTGCAGGAGACAGCTGAGGGCGCCGAGGTGCTACAATCGCAGCGGCCGTCGTTGCCATCTGCTCTTCTCACGCGACGTGTCGTCCTTCTTTTTGAAATGCTCACTTTTGATGCCGTACACGATGGCCAGGGCGACGCCCACCGCGAGAGCAATGAGTCCGACGACGAGGATGAGGATGGACACCACATGCACTCTGCAACTTCTCTTCTCTTTCCTTTCAAGAACCTCTCTCGAAAGATGCGAGTGGAGGAGAAGTCGGAGACGTCGTCGTCCATCGAGTCGTCTCAGACCATTCGTTCTCCGTCCTCGACTACTAGTTGTCTATAGACCGAGTTCAGTGTTTGAATCAGAAAACGCCCCTAAACGCCGCCCGAGAGGCGACACCAATAAAATTAGTGGGTCCCCTGATAAAGTGTGAGTTGAAGTGAAGTCTCCCTCTTCCTTCGAAGCCCTTGAGTCTTCTCGCTCAGATTCTCAAGGAGCAGAGAGTGAGAGGGGAGAAGGACATGTGCCTGTGGGCAGAGGTGACAAGAAGAGGCGGACTAAGCGGCTTAGGACAGCCGGGGCAGCGGCGAGATCTTTGACTTGGCCCCTTTTGTGTAACTCCTGCGTACATCCGTCTCGGATTAGAGGGCGAAGGGGAGAAGATTACTACGGTGGAGGAAAAGTAGAAAAAAGAGTGAAATGAATTCGAGGAGCGAAGTGGCGGGGCGGGAGACGCGCACTCCCTCGAAGAAGGAGATAAGGGACCACGCCCGGTATCCCCTCTGCAGATTGCCGGAACGCCCTTTTCAGCACCATAAATGTCCTCGGATGGCCACTAGCTGCTCTCTGCCAAAAGCAACACCCGCCATCTCACGTATTAACGAGGCCATTCCAGAGACTGAAGATGACATTCTGCTAGAACAAGAAGGGCATTCAATCGAGACGCTGAACGGAGAAGGAATGAGGAGGGAATGCTCTTTGATGTCTTGAAGATGATTTACGTATGGCTGCTGTGAGGTGTTTGTTGAGTAACTTGTAGAGAGGGAGAGGGAGTCCTCTCTGGAATGTGAGGGGGCATTCCGAAGAAGTGCGCCAAGAAGTATAAAGGAATGGGAATGCAGAGAGAAGCTCCACCCCGAGTTGGCCTTCCTCTTCCCTTCCCTTCTCCTCAGCTCAAACACGAGATCGACATGCGCGACTCCTGTGCCCACATTGGTTTCCACACTCTCAGCTCTTGTCCTCTTGTCCCTCGGCGATGACTCGTCGGCCTTCTTTCCCTCGCCCCTCCCTTCCCTCTAGATCCGCGTCTCTCCAGCTTCTCTCACACTGTCCACCTTTGAGATCTCCGACTGTAGACGACGGCTCGAGTGAGGACGACGTCTCGATGCCGCAGCCCGGCGATGGCCGCCTCACTCCTCGGACTTCTTCTTCTCACCCTCTCCCTCACTGTGAGTCTTTGATGTCTTCAAGGACCTGCCTCTTCAGCTCTCCTCGACCTCGATGGTTCCTCTGTGCAGGGGAGAGACGAGCGAAGTGGACGTGGGTGCCGGTCATCTGCCCCGTTTCCTCAACGAGGTCTCCTGTTCGGGACGCTGCCTCGGCGGAGTGGGCGAGTGCGAGGCCGTGCATGTGGCGGACCGAGTGAGTCGCTTCCTGCTGGTCTTCGGGTGTTCCTTTGCTGGTCGCCTGGCTGACGCAGAGAGCGGACGCGCGACGGAACCGGGAAGCGGGGGCGAGGCAAGCCTTTCTGTCAACTCCCGCTCCGCACCTTCGATGCTTTCTTGCTTCACGTGTTTCGCATTGCTTCCGAGACTGGCAGCCACTCTCACAGATGACGACGACATGAGTCAGTCGACGAGAATGAGATCCTCTGTACATGCTTGTTCAGCTAGTCCCTCGAAAGGGAGAAGGGAGAAGGGAGAGGGAAGGGAAGGGAAGGGGAAAGGAGAGGAGAGCGTTGCCGGGAAACTCTAGCTTAGCAGCTCTCATTCATGGATTCCGTCGTTTGCTCAGTGCTTCGTCTCAATTAACGACAAGCGCCACGAGACGGCCGAAGATGGCGAGGGACGAGGGGCAAAGAAGAAGGGGAAAGGGCGTCGTGACCTCGGCGAGGGGCGAAATGCAACCTTCACAGGCGAGAGAGAAGTCTTCGCTTGCAGATCTACAGCGTGCACGAGGGAAGAGTGGACCTCTCTCGACACCTGAAGAGACGTCGAGCCGTCGCCTGTGTCTGTCGAGTACCGAGGAGTGTCGCCGACGCCGGCGGAAGGCGTTAGACTAGTCTCTTCTCTCTTCTTCCCTTTCCTTGTCCCCTTCCATCGACGTGTGTCGATGTGGTTCGAGTAGTGCGCATCGCACTCCCTTCCCCTCCCCCACTTGGTCTTCTTCCTCTGCACGGGTGCCGTCTTCCCCTTCAGGTCTCTAAGAGGCGAATAAAATTTCCTTCTTCTTTCCTCGAGGCGACACGAAGAGGAGGAGAGGAGGAGGAGGGAGGAGAAGAAGGCCGCGACCCACATCGCCTCTTCTCCCTCTTCCCCCGGATCCGCCTCCGCCCTTCGTCGTCGTATCGTGGCTCGTCGTTGGCAGCGAGAGGGAGAAGGCGGGCGAGTACCTGCGAGTGTCCATTCATGCAACTGGCGGCCCGCCCTCGTATCGCAAGCCTCGGCCGTCTCATTCACGCTCTGCCCATGAATGAACTGCCTCCCCCTCCCCTCTCCCTCCCCTCCCCTTCCCTCGCCGCGCACTTTCAGGGCTCCCAATTAGCAGGGGGCGTCTCTGCAGCCGAGACTCGAGTCCTCCCCTTCTCCTCGCCCTGGAGGAAGGCGCCGGGAGAAGGCGCGGCGTAGTGGGGCGGCGACGGCGCCGTCATCTCCGATTTCCTCGGCGAGATTTGTCTTCCTTGGCCTCGGATTTTGTGCTCGCCGCCTCGCCGCCCGCCGCCCGGCCATCGCTCATTCCTCGACGCGGCGAGCCGCTCATTTGAATGCCGCCGCGTGGAAGACCCGCGAGTGTCCAGCGTGTGAGTGGCCGGCCCTCCCCCCCCCCCCCCTTCCCCTCCCCAATCGACATGCCCCTCGCCCGTCCCGCCACTCGCCGCTGCTGCGAGACATCGCCCGGGCCACGGTTGCCCGTCTCGCTGTCCTCCCTCTTCCCTCCCCTCGCCTTTCCTTCCTCGCCCGGTTCTGCCGTGTGAGTCAGACTCGAGAGCGTCGCCTGTAGAGTGCATCGATCCGAAGGGTCAGCGACGGGTCAGCTCTCTTCTCTTCTCGACTCAACCCGCCTCCGAGAGCCCGCAGTCATTTGTTGTTGCCCTGCTCCCTCTCAGCTCTGCCCTCTCGCCGTCTCCCGTCTCCCGTCGCCCGTCCCCTCGGGCCAATTCAGCGGGCGTCGTCCCCGTGAATGGGCCTCCACGGCTATTCTTGGCCTTGGAAGAATGGCGTGTCTCGGCCGGGATTCATGTCTCCCCCTTCCGCGCCTTCCTCGCCTTCCTCGCAGGGCACCGTCGCGAGCCTCGTACAGCGATTGCCTCGGCCGTCTCCTCTCTTCCCTTTCCTCCCGCAGCCGTCTTCCATATGGCGGACTAGAGGGCGAAGAGGAGCGGCGTGGCAGGGAGAGGCGGCTCTCGCCTCGCTGCAAGCCGATTCTTGCCCGCAACGCCTCCTTTTGCCGCCACTGAAAATAGCGGTCGCCGCTGAAAATACTCTCCCTCCCCTCTCTCCCTCTCACTCGTTGTGTGCGCGTCCCGGAGAGCCCGAGAAGGGGCGCATGAGAGCTTCCCCTCGTCCTTCCCCTCCTCTCCCTCCCCCTCCACAGTTCAACAAGGACCCATTCACGGCCTTAACTTTACGATTTGACGTTGGGGCGACGCGGAGGGAACGCGGGGCGGAGCGCCGTCGCCGCGGCAAGATCCTGAAAGTTTGATGCAGCGTCGCTCCGTTTCCTGCTTGCCTTTTTTCGCGCGACCGAGGCTCTTCATGTTTTATGTTGCGAGGACCCGGACGGCCGCCGGATTCGCCGTCCCTCGTCTTCCTCTCGCCTCCTTCTCTTCTCTTCCCTCTCCTTCTTCTCCTTCACGCGCACTCTCAGCTAACCTTTGGTGGATGCGATTAGAGGGATGAAGTCAGCTCCGGGAATAGCTGTCGCGGCCCTCAAAGCCGATCCTTGAAGGGCGAAGTGGCCGAAAAGGTCACGAAGACCTCGTCGCCGCCCCTCGCACCTGAATGAGCGACGAGAGGCGGCCATCGACTCGTCTGCTTCGCTCGTCCTCGCTTCAGCGCTGTTTACTAGACTCGCGCTTGTTCTCTCTCTCGCTTTGGATTCGCCTCGATGGACTCCTCTTGAAGGCAGACTCCTCCCTCGCCTCCCTCCATCCAACTTGGTCTTTCTACTTGGAGAAAGGTCTCCCTCGCCTTCCTTCTGCTAGAAGAGAGTGAGAGAGGAGTGAAGACGCTGTTTGCCGTCGGCGAGTGAGCTGTCTTCGATGACGCTCCGTCGAGCTTCAGAGACAAAGCCGAGCCGTCAGCCGGCGCTCGTCCCTCGCCTCGCACTGGCCACTCGCCCGCCGAGGGAGGACGCCTCTGTTTGTGCTCGCCTTCCACGCTCTTCCCCCAACAGATTCTCTTCCCTCCCGCTTCCTCGTCTTGTCCAAATTCCTCTCGCGTCTTCGAGTTGTCTTCTTCTTCCCCTCCTGGAGTCTCTTGTTTTCAGGCCGCGGTCAGCGTGCGGCGACTGCGCGATTTCAGTTCGCGAAGTGGCTGGCGGGCAGAGCGGGCGGGCCGCCGACCCTCAGAGGGAGCCATGGCCGCCGGCGGCTGAGTCCTCGCCCTCCTCAAGACGGTATGTCCTTCTTCTTCTTCTTCTTCTCCTCCTCCTTCCTTCCTTGGCCTCCTTCTAAGTCTCGATCTCCCAGAATTCATGAGTATTCAAATCGTGCCCATTATTGATGTGCCCTTGTGCATGCGAGACGAGCTGCCCGGAGGAGCGTGGGTCAGCTTCGGCTCGCCCCTTCCCTCTTCCCTCTCAGTTCATCCTTCTCCTGAGTGACCTGCAGAAGACTCGCCTGCCAGAGGGAGGCTGGTTCCCCGCTCTTCTTCCTTCAGCACCTCTTGGCGCCTCCCTCTGCCCCCTTCTCCGTCTCCGTGTCACTTCAGTCCGGTTTCTGCCAACCCACATCGATTTTCTACCCGATTCGGCACTTGCCTTCTTCGCTTTCCCTTCCTTTTCCTCTCCTTGCCTTGAAGAAGGTCGCCCCTCCCTCCTCGCCTTCTTCTCCTTCCCTCCTTCTCCCCCAACTCGGCGTCCACTCGAAGACCCGCCTCTGACCACGGTGATAAGGGTTGTTGAGGGGAAGATTTGAATTCTCTGTCAACAGTCTCCTTCTTATCGAGTCTCGACCCATTTCCATCTTGCCTCTTCACTCATTTCTAGCCTCGACCTTGTCCCTTCCAAGTCGAATGGGCATCCTCCTCGGGAGACGTTTGTGAGTCCCTCCTCTTTCGTCTCTTTTCCTCTTCCTCGTCCATCTCTTAAAGCATCCTTTCGGTCTTCCAGACTTGGTTGGAGGAGTCATTTGAGTGGGGTCTGTGGCTGAGATGAAGGAGGACAGGTCCCCCTCCCTGGTTAGTAGCGAGCTTCACGGAGTAGTGAGGAATTGCTTGAGAGAACGCACTCTGCAGGGCCCAACTCCCCGACAGCCGCCCGTCGTCGCCGTCGCCGCCGCTCTCCGACGACGACGAGCCGCTCCCCGACGACAAGGTGCTCTCTTCTCTCTTCTTCCGGCTGCCTGCCCTCGCACAATTGCCTTCCCCTTCCTTTTCTCTGCCCCTTCACTCATTCCCCGGGGCGAATTTCGACGGGGAACAAGAAGACTCATAGCTGACACGCGACACAGTCTTCTTCTTCCTCCTAGTTTCATCCGTCAAGAAGTTCCTCTTCTTCCTTTCTCCGTCCACCGAAGAATGTTCAGGGGAGCGCGGTGGGGCTGGCCGAGCGCCTCGCCATGACGGTCGTCGCCGGCTATGGGATGGTCCTCTGCGGCAACGACGACCTCGCCCATCGCTATCGAGGGCGCATCGAGAAGGTGAAGTTCGGCGTGCCCATCAATGAGGCCTTCGCCCACGACATCCCCGCCACACTACTCGTCCTACTACTCAAAGTGAACAAAGAAGGCCCGCTGAAGAAAGACATCTGGAGGGCGCCCGGCAACCAGGCGCAAGTCTGTTTCTCTTCTCCTCTTTCTCTCTCCATCGCTTCTTCTTCCTTCTTCTTGGAGAGAGGATGTTGCAGGTGCGCAAGTTGTCTCACATCATGCAGCACGGCCGTCTCGTCAACATCTCTCACTTCTCTGTGTACACGGCCGCCTCCGTGATTAAGGTGAGGAGAGAGACGAGAGAACCCCCTCCCCCTCAGAAGTTCCTCACCAAACTCCCCGGCGGCATCTTCGGCGTCGAGAACGAGAGGACGCTCTTCGACACGGTGCCCAACCAGCCGGACCCCGAGAAGCAGCGCCAGCTCTTCTGCAGGTGCCTTCTTCTTGCTCGTCTTGTCCCGTCTCCCCTCCCTGCCCCATCCCAATTGGCCTCAATCTCCCCCAAAATAGCGCAAGCTCCGCTTCAGCGGACGAGAGGCGTTTTGTAACGACGCCCGCTTTGGAAAGAAGGCAAGCGAATCGCAGCTTTCAGAATTTTCTGCGGTCTGCCGGTTCCCTCGCAGCATCTCCTCGTCCTTCTCTTTGGGACTTTCAAGAGCATCACTGACGCGTCCGAGTCCTTCGGCACGAAGATGTCCCCCGACGCGATCGGTATCTCCGTCGCTCCTTCTCTCTTCCACACTTGCATCACCGAGGGACAGAAGGTTCTCCTCCTTCTTCCTCCTTCAATCTCTCTTGCAGGTCCGATTCGAGGATGTGCAGCGTTTCAAAGTGGCCTCGCAGCTCGTGTCCCTCGTCATCTCCTCCTTCGGCCACACGAACCTCTTCCCCCGAGAATGCTACGAGTTCTATGCTCGCATCACGGGGAGGACACTGCGTGTGGACGAGAACTGGCTCTTCACCTTCCAGTACCCTTCAAGTGAGTACCGCCTCCTCTCTCTCTTGAAGAGAGATGAGGGAACCCTTCCAACCACGACCCGCCACTTGCACCGGCCTTCTATGTCCCTCTCAGCGCCCTTCTCCTCTCCACGAACCTCGTCCCGCACCCGTCCGTGCTCACGTCGACTTTTAGTGTACGCCCCTTACGAGTTGGCGCCCTCGCCGTGATCTCTCCTTCTTCTTCTTCGTCCTCCTTCGACGGGTCGCATGAGTGCACTGCATGTCTTCTCTTCTCTTCGCCTGTGATGTGAGTGCCGCGTCGGCCGTCGCCGCTCCTCGCTCCCAGACGATAAAAGCATGAGTCCCTCGTTGACCCGTCCAGGCCTCGCACGGTCGCTGCTTGCAGACGCGGCCGCCTTCCGGGCGATGGCGGCCCAATGTGCCGGCGCCTACTCCCTCGCAGCCCTCCACGAGTTGCCCCCTCGGACGACCGCCTCGTTGCCCCCTCAACGAGCTCTTGTTCGCGGCGGCTCCCTCAACCGTCATCCTCAGCCCTCGACGACTCCCCTCATCGCCGTCCCTTCCACTCCCGCCGCTGCAGGCGCCTCATGCGCCGCGACAGCCCTTGCCGCCGAGACGCAAGCCGCTCTGGAGGAGTTGGAGCTCCGCGAGTCGACGAGTTGCGACTTCTGAGGAGGGAGGAAGGGATGCGTGCCGTGTGGTTGCCGTCGCTGTGGCTTCTCTCGTGTGCTCAGGAACCAAGAAGAAGTGTCCAGACATTGGTCTCTAGGTGTCACTTGTTCTCGACGCTGCCAAGTCTTTCTCTTGTCCCTTGCCCCTTCCCTCCCTCCCTCCCTCCCTCCCTCCTCCCCTCACTCAAAAAGCCTCTTCCAAGTCCCGTCCACTCGCATTCACACCGCCTTCTCTCACTTACATTCGCTCCTTTTTCGTTTGTTTCGTCGCCTCCCCTCTCACTACCGTAACCCTCGAGACTCGCGGCGAATGGCGTCCCTCGTTGAGGTCGTCGAGGATGCCGGCTAGTGATGGCACATGGCCGTTGTTGGTGTCTGTATGTACAGTTTCGTCCTTTTTTGCTCTCTTTTGGTTGTCCCCATCCCCCGCTTACCTTGGATACGAGTGTTGGTGCCCGTCCCCGTGCCCCTGCTCCCTCCTCCCTCGTCGTCTTCTCATTCCTCTTCTCTCTTCTCTCTCTCTCCTTCTCCTCCTCGCACAATATCTCCGTTAAGCTACAACATAAAGACTCTCTGCGACCATTTCGTTCGCTTTCAGTCCAAGATCTCCTTTCGAACAACTCAGACACGGGGACATGAGAAGGAAAAGAAGAATGGACTCTCCTTCTTTCAGGAACATTCAGTCAACCCGAAGTGGTAGTCTCGGGACTGGCAGAAGAAGATGAAGAACATCTTGACGAAGAGGATGAAGACGCGCCCGGACCTTCGCGACTTCGCCTCAAACACTCGCAGAGATTGAGTTGCTCCGTGGGCGAGGTGCTTCGAAGAAGGAAGAGGAGAGAGAGTTCAGGTGTTGATGGTGGACGAGCATCCCTCTTCAAGCCTCGAGGGTGGTTTGCGGGCGCAGACGGCGAGTCGCAGTGCTGAGAGCACTCGCTCACTCACTTACCTCGAGTGGGTCCATGAACGACAACTCCAAAGGATGCTCAGTCGTTCCGAGTGGTTCGTTCAACGAGCGTAAGGGAGTTCTTTGTCCAGGTTCCTCTCTCCTCCCTTGCCGTCGAAGAATGGCAACAACTCCAAATCGGCAGACTTCAACATTTATCTGAGTGGAAGACGTTCGGGATCTCCTCGAGGCTCGTCCGTCCCACCCCATGTGACAACGTGAGGCGACTGCCTCCACACAAGTCTTCTTTAGAACTCTGACAGTAGAAGCAGAGATGCTCTCCTCGCGGGAAGACGTTGTGTCCACGCCGTCGCCTTGCCAGCCTCCGGCGAAGACTCCGCGATCTGCCCTGCAAGAGATTCCCCACACAGATCCCAGTCGCACGGTCACCCAGGCAGTTGTCCATCAGCCACCTCCGAAGCCGGCCCACACTCAAGTCTGTCCCTCCCCCTTCTTATCATTAAAAGATTGAGGAGGCTGAACCAGCAGTCGTGTGCACAAGAGCAGCGCCAGCCGGGGCAGAGCCTTCACCGGTCTCCGTGGGCGGCGTGCACCGTCGTCGTTCTTGGCGTACGCACTATGTGCGGCCGAGTCAGAAAGATGCGCCTATCAAGGGAGTAAGTGTTGAAGAAGAAGGGAAGAGAACTCGCAGGGTTCCCTCGACACTCCCGACTCTCCCCTCTCGTCCACTCCGCGGACTTCTCACTCTTTGACGACTCATCGTGGCAGCGCGGGCCTCGTCGACTTGAGCAGCATGCGTGTGGGCAGTCCGAAGAAGAAGCGAAGTCTGCCTCGTTCCGACTAGACCCTCGCTGTGGCCCTCGTTGTGTCTCGGTTGTGACCCTCGCATCTTCACCTTCAACCCTTTCTTGTGATCCCAGAGACAGTCACTAGAGTTCCTTTCTTTTTCTCTTTTTTTCCCCTTTTAATTATAATTGTTGTCATAATAATTGGCTATGTACCGAGCTGTACAAATAGTGCCGTCTCCCCCTCAGGACCCAGCACTGCTCCCATTCAAGTCCTTCGTCGTCTTCTCGCCTCTTCCCACTACCCAAGCGCTTTCAACACTCCTCTGCACTTATTCTCACATATGATAAAGGCATCAAGTCTCTTCTCAGCAACGAGCAAGGTTCATTCCACGAAACATAGCGCTTATTTCGCAGACGATCCACCATTGACACCTTGCCCTTTTCACGCTCTCAAGCGAAAATCGCAGTGGCGGAGTGTGTGCATTACGATATGAAAATCGCGTGCGCGCGCTAACTTTTTTCTTACACTCTACTTGAACGGTTTGCTGAGGAATGTATTGGGTTTTTCTCGTCAGAGATAGGAAAGACGATGCCAGGCCGAGCGACGATGCCGAAGCGTCGCCGCCTTAGCGAAGACCTACACGAAGTCGTCGTCCGCGCTCCCATCAACATCGCTCTTGTCAAATACTGGGGAAAAAGAAACGAGGTTGGAACTTTCTTTGATTAAAACTTCTTTTTAGCGCTTGAATCTTCCTCTGAACGACTCAATATCGGTGACGATCAACGATCTTTTTGCCGAGACTCGACTCTCCTTCGCCGACTCTGAAGACGTCGTCTTTATCAATGATAAGAAGATCGACCTTGAAGTGCAGACTCGGTTCACCAGATGCTTCGGCGTGAGTTGAGGCGTTTCTTCTATTCATTCATTCCAGGAAGCACGACGCGTTGTCGCAGAGAGAATCCAGAACGGGGATGCAGTATCTCCTCCAATCTTCTTCAAAGTTGTTCATTCCGTGTTCTTATTGCCGTGTGCAGGTCGAGTCAAGAACAAATTTCCCCGTAGCGGCAGGCCTCGCCTCTTCGGCCGCTGGCTTCGCTGCTATCGCCGTTGCTCTTGGTCGTCTTCTGGCATTCGATGACGTCGAAGTTGCTCGTATTGCCCGTCTTGGTTAGTCCTCGTGGCTTTTTAATTTGACGTGTTTAGGCTCTGGAAGTGCCTGTCGAAGTGTCCTGCCAGGTCTTGTCCACTGGTGTGCTGAGAAGGGTGAAACGTCTTCTGTGAGGGTAAGTACTTTTCTTGATCTTATTTGGTCTTCAAGAGTGTCTGCCCTGCATCGACATGGCCGACCTTGCGTGCTCTTATAATTGTCTTCTCGGATAAAGAAAAGACGATTGGCAGTTCCGAAGGAATGCGTCGCTCTTATGAGACGTCTTCACTTCTTCAATATCGCGCAGAGAAAATTGTTCCCGAACATATTTCCCGGTAGGTTCTTCTTCTTTGTTCAATCTTTGGCAGTGTGATCTCGGCTTTCGTTGAGAATGACATGTCGTCTTTGAGTCAAGTTGTGAAGGCGGATAGCAACCAATTTCATGCCATTTGCCTTGATTCTCAACCTCCCATTCGAGTGAGTTCTTTCTTCTTTTGTCATCCTTCCAGTATATGACAGAGGCGTCGTGGGCCGTCATAAGAATGGTAGAAGAATTGGACGCCGAAGGCACACTCACTGCTGCCTACACCTTTGACGCCGGGCCTAATGCTGTACTTCTCGTCGAAGACAAAGATCTTGAGACGTTGCTCGGCCGGGTTTTTCAAAGGTGAGCAAAGGTTCAACATCATTTTTCTTCAGATTTCACATGACTCGAGCTGTGCTGAAAAACATTGAGGAGAGCGAGTGCTGCGCTGCCTTGAATTCCTCCGTCTTCGTGTCTTCTCGCTCGGAGTTTGAAATCAAGGACATTGTCGTAAGCAAAGTGGGCAACGGTCCCAACTTCCTCGATCATTTCTAATTCTTACTGGACATAGATATATTGTTTGTTTGTTGTTGTTTTGTTCTAGCTGTTTGTTCGACTGCTATAACCGTGCCTGCATATAATAACTATTTCTGATTGTTACAATTCTGGCTACAGGGATAACTGTGATACTGATAAAAGCATTTGTTCAGCTAATTGTACGAGACATGGAAGGGGGAGGGAGGACAAGCGGGGAAGGGTGGGCGGATCCGAGGAAGGGGCTCTCCCCGTCTTGAGCGACTCGCATCTCCACGCACGAGTCCCCGCATCCCGAGAGGAGCCTGTCCCGTCCCTTTTTTTCTCCCGCGGCGCAGCAGAAACAAAGAAATTACAGAACTCGGCTCGCCGCCTGAAATTAGGGCGGCGCTGAAGGGATGGCGAGAGAGAAAACATCTCAAGAGAGAAGAAGGGAAGAGAAAGACTTTCCCTCTCTCTTCCCCCCTCTCGCTTCTTCACAAGCTTGCTAGCTCACTCATCTACACTGAGGGAACGGTCGTTAAAAAGTCTTTTAAAGAATAATCAACACGACGACAGAGAGATTGGACGAAGAGAGACACACCATGCACATTGTGAGGGTTAAAGGAAAGTGAAAGTTGATGAGGGTCTCGAGAAGAAGCAAGCATGTTCAGGCATCTGCTTCGAATTCCTCTTCGGCGTTCAAGGACGTTCATTTTTGTGGAGTAATGAACCATTTGTTCTAGTTATATTTTCGTTGTTGAAAAATGCTTTGAAAATGCTTGAAAGTTCCAGACGATAGAATATAAAAATGGTTCTTTTTGGCTTCACCCCTCTCCTCAAGCAATGAAATGCTCATGGACAGGCTGGACGAGCGAAAGTGAGCGCAGCGGGCTGGCGGCGTCGCGGCTCTCGGGGGACCCGCCCTGGACGGGAGCCTGGACGGGCCCGCCTGACCCCCTTGGCGGTCGGGGCGGCGGTACATAAGGCGAGGCGTCCGCCCCAAGGCGGCACTCGACTCCGTCAGCGCGGTCTCGATGGAGCAGTTGAAGGAGACGGACGAGCAGCGCCAGATGAGGCGCATCGCCTTCGTGGCCGTCGTCGTGTCGACGGCCGCCGTCATCGCCTCGGTCGTGACGCTGCCCATGCTCTACAACTACGTGCAGTCCTTCCAGTCCCATCTCATGGTCGAGACCGACTATTGCAAGGTCTCTTCCTCTTCCTTCTTCTCCACTTCCATTCCTTCCCTCACTATCACTTCTCTTACTCTTTGCTTTCCAGGCTCGATCTCGAGATATGTGGCTGGAGATGACGGCTCTCCAGGCCGGCAAGGGCTTCGCCCATCGACAGAAGAGAGGCTGGCTCTTCGGCCAGTGGATCCCTGAAGGAGGCGCCGGTGGTGGCGGTGCTGGAGGTACGTCTTCTTGTTCCTTTTCATTATCTGATATGCAGGAAACTATGGAGGCTATCAGGCTAGTCAACCAGCCGCTCCCTCTGGAGGCGGCTATGGGGCACCCGTCGTCAACGCAGACCACATTCAAGCTTGTTGTACTTGCAACCAGGTAGAGAAGCTTGAAGAGGAATGGAACATTCGGAATTGTTAAGGGCCCTGCTGGAGAGGCCGGACCCGAAGGCCCACCTGGAAACGATGGAGCCGATGGAAAGAATGGAGAGGATGGAAAGTCTGGGAAGGACGGCGAAGTCATCGCTGCTCCTCCAGCCGAGCCTTGCATCATCTGCCCGACTGGACCTCCTGGACCCCCTGGCAATGTTGGACCGAAGGGACCTCCTGGCCCCAAGGGAACTCCCGGAGAGCCTCCTCGTGATGGAGTTCCTGGCGAGCGTGGAATGGAGGGACAGCCCGGACCTATCGGACGCCCCGGCCGCGACGGACAGCGCGGAGCTCCCGGACAGCCCGGACGTCTCATCCCTGTTCCCGGTCCTCAGGGTCCTGCCGGCCCTCAGGGCCCTCCTGGACCCGCCGGACCGAAGGGCAACCCGGGTCCCGACGGACAGAGCTTCCAAGGACCCCCTGGACTCCCCGGAGACCCCGGACAGCCCGGACGCGAGGGCCGCCCAGGACCTCAGGGACCCCCCGGACCTCCCGGAGAGAACGGACAGAAGGGCGGCTGCGATCACTGCCCTCGTGAGTTGCCTTCCTCATCTTGCCCTCTTCCTCTTCTCTTGTCCTTGTTCACAACTTCCTCTTGCAGACCCTCGCACTCCTCCTGGCTACTAAGCAGCTTTCTCTCGACGGCTCGTCCCTCGTCGGTGCGCTCTTTGCGGGTGAAGCCAAGTCGCCCTGAGTGCGTTCCATGTCCAAATCTCAAGAAGCTGTCTGGATAAAAAATAATAAAAGCGATGCGAGAGGGAGAAGTGTTGAAGAGGGACGCCGAAAGGGGAAAAGACGACGGCCGCCTGAGGGCGCGGATCTTCACTTTTTTCTTCAATTAGAAGGCCTTTGTCTCGCGCGCCTTCCAACCTGGGTCACCCACTTCCCCCCCCCCCGTCTCCTTTTTCGAGAGAAAAGAGCTGCGAGGGGAGATCCGCCTTCCGAATCAAAGACAAGCCTTTATCAGAAGGAGAAAAGAAGAAGAGTCAGGGAGAGAGACGACGCAGCGCCTCCTCCATCTCCTCGGGTCGCACGCTTGCGTCGAAGATGACCGACGACCAGCGAGACGCTTCCATTGCCTCGTACACCTCCTTCGTCGAGTTAGAAGAAAGATGAAGGAGAACCTCGCTGTCGCGCATGTAACGGGCGATCTCCTTCGCCTTGTTCGTGTTGTAGTCGACGATCTCGTTGGAGTCTCCATTCTCCACGGGCATCCTCTCTTCTGAAATGCCTCGTGAAGTTGAAGGACAACTCACGAATGGACTTCTTCCTCACACGAAGCTCTTCCTCCAGACTTCTCACCATCGGACGCTCATTGCTGGCCGAGACGAAGTCCTGACACAAGACGTGAGTTGATATGAGAGGAGGAAGACCTTGAGGAGGGAGGCGAGTAGCTTCTGCGTGTACTCATCCGCGACGACCACATAGCCGAAGAAGTCGCTGCGGTTTCGAAAGATCTGCCGCGTGTGGAAAAAGAAGGCGGAAGGAACCCTGGCATGGCGGATCTTGCCATAGCAGAGTCTGTCGAAGTACTCGAAGAGAGCTTCGTCCGTGACGCCCGCGTTGAGATGAAAGACCCGACAGTAACGCTCGGGATCGCTGGACTCGCGAGAAAAGGCGAGGTTCCAACTGGGAGAGTGGAGAGAGGGAAGAAAGTCGCACCGAACATTGTCCGAGCCGGCAATGTTCTTTCCGTGGAGGGCGAAGAGAGCCTTGCGGGCGAGCACGCGATTCGAGAAGTGCAGGAAGCCGAAGCTATGAGGAGAGCGAGCCGTCTCCGGAGCCACTCGCACACGGACGTTCAGAGGCTGCCATTCACTTGGAGGGAAGGAAGAGGAGGCAGACTGGATCTTCGAGTTGCTCCGAGGCGGCGTCGAGCACTCGCTGGGCGTCCCAGTCGACGGGAAGATCGCCCACGAAGAGAGTCTGCAGACGCGTCCTGCCCTCCACGTCGTACTCGGGCACAAACAACGCCATCCTCCCTCCTCACACCGATCCCAATGAGTCCCTCTCTCGAACTCTTTTCATGCCAATCTTTTTGTTCTCTTCATTCATATCCTCGTCACATTTGTTTCCCTGATTCGAGGACCCGACTGTTCCTTCTAGCGAGGGTGAAGACATCAAAGAAGGAGAAGAAGACGAGTAAGAAAGGAGGAAGTGCTCCCTTCAACAACTTGTCTCCATTCTCGTGAGCATTAGTGGCGAGCGACGGCAGGCGTCTCTCCTCCTCTCACCGTCTGCCCTCTCTCAGTCTTCTTCTGCCCGCCTCACAGTCCGGGACTCCGCTCCCGGTCCTCCAATGTTCAACGGAGTGCTCGACGTCTTCAGCAATCCTCACAATCGTCTTCTTCATCTTTCTCTTTTCTTCTTCGCCCTCCCTTACTTCTACAGGTTCCCCTTGAGTGTAGATCCACAACTGTTCAGTTACTACAATGAACAACATCGAATCGCCTCTTACTCGGTGGAGCAGGCGATGCTCATCGCTTGGGACAGAGTGATCACGCAGCCTTCGATTCTCTTTCGACGAGCTGTCGTCGGCTTCAATGTATGACTTCTAGCATTCAAGCAATGTCTTCAGTGCAATGTAGACGCGATCGTCTCAGGCACGGACCTCATCTCCTCGTTGAATGCGACAGCAAGCACTGGTACTTTCTCCCCTTCCCCATCTCCTTCTTCAGCCCAGGACCACGAGAGTCTTCGAAGCGTGAATGACCTCGTTGAGGCATTCGCTCATTTCTTCTCCCGAGGAGCTCCCGCCGAGCGATACACGGCAGACGAGGAGACCTTCGGCAAGGTGATGGGAGTGGTGGAAGGAGATCCCCGAGCTCAGGTTCCCCTCCCTTCTTCTTCCTTCAACTTCTTTAGTATCACATTGGAGGCAATGCAGCTCTGATGGCTGAGAAGATCGCCTCTGGGTTTCCCCGAACCGAGGTTCATAGTCTTCTGTCCTTCGATTCTTTCAGGTGTCCCTCGTGGGCCCGATTGGACCGCGTTCGCAGGCCCTCATGCATCCCTCGATTGTGAGAACGAACTCAACTCGCATCGTCAAGGACGAGCTTCATGTCATCATGGAATACAAACAGGCAAGATCCTCTTTCTCTTCTTGAAGAAGACCCTCTAGGGCGAGATCCTCGGCGAGTATGTGGCGCCTGCCTCTTCTCGTTTCATCACATCCAGGGATCAGTTCAGGTGAAGCCTCTTTCCTCTTCTTCATCTCAATGTTGCAGTGGAAGTGCCGTTGTCATCGAGATGTTCTTCAAAGCCGTCTCTCAACTCAAACCCGACCTCGTCATCTTCACCGGTGTTCACCTTCTCGAATCACAGGTTGGATCAATTTCAAGAGAAAAGTATCATTTTCTTGAAGAAGAAAGAAACTCGACTGGAGAAGTTGCGAATGATCAAGAGGAATCTGCTTCAAATCGACGAACGAGTGCCCATTCATCTCGAACTCGGCAGTATGGGAGACGCGGCGTACATCACGGAAGTCCTCTATCGAGTCTGTCTTCTGCCCTCTCTTCCTCACTTCTGTCCAGGTCATTCCCTTCGTCGACTCGCTCGGAATCAACGAGCAAGAGCTCGCCTTCCTCTCGCATGTTGCTGGCGGCCCTTATACCGACCAGTACCCAGTTTCCGCCGGAACAGTCCACACCTACAAGGCACATCTAACTTTTCCCTCTGTCAAATCTTTCTTTTCAGGTTGTAGAAATGCTGCATTGGCTTCTGAAGACCTTCGGCCAGGATCGATCAAATCCCGAGTCGAAGAACTACAACTATCGTCTGCAGAGAATTCACTTCCACTGTCTCACCTATCATGTTATGGTACACCTTCAGCCCCCTCTCATACTTGCCTCTCAGGTCTCTCGAGGCACAGACTGGTCCAACTTAGCCGCCGGTCTAGCGGCCGGTGCTCGCCTTGCAGGAAGGCAAGCATGCAACCTTCACAATGACCAAGTGGAGACGGACCTCCTCGAGGTGCGCACCTCCTCCACACATCTCCTTGACAAGAAACTCAACAAGATCTACCAATTTCAGCCTCACAGGTCTCACTTCCTCTTGTCACTTACTTCTCCCTCAGTCCGATCTCGTCATGGATGCGCGACGAGCTAGTATTCATCTACACGCCGGTGCTTGTCTGCAAGTTGCCCCGAAAGACAGTCGGTCTTGACGACGCCATCTCCACCACGGGCCTCCTTTACTCTCAGTTCTACAAGTTCGATCACAAAGTTCACTGGTAATCGAAATGCTCAAAACCTATTGGAGCTTGCTCTTCGATAAGTATCTAGTCTCGTGTACAAGCCTCTTCAGAGTATTTTCATAGATCTTATTCGTTCGCATTTGAAAGCCTTATCAAAGAAGGGTCATTATGTTCGTTCACTTCATTTTTGTTCTTGCCCACGTCACTAGCCACGAACAATAAATATTTGCTGAAAGTGTTCAACCGCTTGGATCGTCCTCATCGAAATGATACTATTCAAGAAAGTCAAAGATGCATGAAGATCTTCGAAGAAGAAGAATGAAATTGTCAAGGTGCGAAAACGCGCGGCGCATTTTCGCCAAGAAATTCGTGCAGTAGCACTCAAGATCTCGCGCATGGTGTTGAATATTTGTTAACTTTCTGTCTGCTTCTCTATCGTTGCTGTTGTTTGTGTCATTGTAGAACGAGACACCAACTTGGTTTCAGAAACAATGAATTCCATCATACGATTTCAACTTCGCAGCTTTTTGAGTTCTACGCGTGGTGTTCGGGGCCGTCCAATTCGAAGTCCGGGTAATTCACCAATCCATTTGTATTTGTTTATTGATATTACAGGAAAGCCCGTTGAGTGGCTTCAAGAAGCGACGACTTACGCGGACACTCACAATGTTATTGTCGATCCGTTCACTCGACTGCCATATCCAGACGAGGTTCGTCTTCACCTTTTTAACATTTTTTTTAGGAGATACGAAGTCGAATGGAATCTAGTGTGCGAGAGACGTTGCGTGCCCGTAACAAAGCGAAGTATGCGAAGAGGAAAATTTCAAACGTGATCAATTTCGATCATGTGCCAATCGAGGACCAAGTTGTAGTCCTCTTCCCTGGTCAAGGGGCTCAGACTGTCGGCATGGCGTCTAAGGTGAATCGCTGTTTAGTGAACGAAAGTGATCTTTCAGTCATTGCAATGCGATGCGAGTCGGGCACTCTTCAGTGAGGCCTCAGAGCATCTCGGATATGATCTCCTCAAGTTGTGCCAGGAAGGACCCAAGAGCAAATTGGATCAAACGATCTACTGCCAACCCGCTGTTTTTGTCTCATCGCTTGCAGCTTGGGAAAGGTGGATTTTGCTCTCTTTAGTTATTTCTTAGACTAAAAGTGGAACGTCCGGAATGGGAGAATCGCGTCACTGATGTCGCTGGATTCAGTGTCGGCGAGTACGCGGCGCTTGTTCTTGGCGGCATTCTGACATTTCAAGACGGTTTGCGCTTCTCCATCTCTAAGGTTTTTTTGTAGCTCTTCGTATTGTGGCGATACGAGCAAAAGCGATGCACGAATGCAATCAACTCATTGCTTCCGGTATGCTCACCGTTCGTGTCTCCGCCGCGTCGCGTCTTGAGGAAGCTATGGCCGAGGCACGAGAAGTGGCCAAGTAATTCTTCCATCTTCTCGCATCTTCTTGCAGTGAGAAGGGTGAACTACCGATTTGTGAAGTAGCGAATTTCCTCTTTTGTGGAGTGAAGGTGGTCGGCGCCAGTGAGACGTGCATGCGATTTCTTGAAGAAAACGCTGAGAAATTCTCATTTCAAGTTTGCGTTTTATAGTGTTGTCATTGTTTAGGTTGTCAAGAGGCTGGCTGTATCAGGCGCCTTTCATACTCGTCAGCAGAATGATGCCGTTGTCGCTGTGAAGGAAGCATTGAAGTGAGTCTTTGCACACCCCAAATTGGGTGAAGTGGACGAGGGTGCCTGACGGGTAAGGTGGTGTGGAGCTTTGTCGTCGCGTCACTTAAGCTGGAGATAGTCTATCGGCCTTTTGCAGGGAAGTAAAACTCGGTACTGCGAGAGCAAATGTTTACTCAAACGAATCCGGACACGTCTATCCGACAAAAGGTGCACAGGTCAGTTCAGTCATTGGTCGTCGTCATCTTATTTACTTGAATTTAGATTCGCTGGCAGATGGTGAATCAGATTAATCATCCTGTGAAGTGGGAACAAATCATGCAACTTCTGTACAGGAAACATAAGGTATGTGTTTTGTTGATGCATCATTTTGTTTTTCAGGATTTTGCGTTCCCTAAGTTTGTCGAAGTAGGTCCTGGTCGTCAACTGGGTGCAATGCTTCTACAAGTGAGCAAGAAGGCTCACAAACATTACGAAAACTTCTCCAGCTAAGTTTTGAATAATTCTTTATTGCTGGAAGTTTGACACGAAGAGTTATATGTTTGTAAAGTCTCATAAAGGTGATAAAAGAAAGAAAAAACATTGTAAGTGAGGTGCTTCTAGTTATGAGATCAAGAAAAGACAAGATGGCCCGCTAGTTATATGTCTAGGTGTTTGAGCCTTTGGTGAGATTCTCAGTGCAGATGAAAGAAGAGAAGAAGAAGAAGCAGGGAGAAGAGGGGAGACGGGCAAACTCTCATCGCAGGCGTCGAGTTGGACGAGCGCGGGCTGGCCACTCGGCCTTGCAGAGGAGGCGACCTTTGTGAGGGCTCAGTGAGTTTTAGAAGAGATTTGCAAGTATTCGGAAGTTGGTCGCTAATGCCAAGTTGACCATAAAGTTGTTCGAAGCTGAAAGAGAAATTGATAGAGCAGTTGACTGTCTCTAAAACTTCATGAAGTTCAAGAATCCCTTGGATTCAAGGGACAGAGAGATGCTTCACAACAAACCTCGCGAAACCGACGGTGATAAAGCGGAGCATCATGCGGGCGGCCTCGTCTCCACAGCCTCGACGAGTGACGGGCTCGATGCAGTCAACCATTTGACCGAGGTCCCTGCAGTCTCTGTTTGAGAGGCTTGTTTGTCGAGAAGAAGGTGCGAAGTGCGAGTAATCGGGTTGCCCTTTCCGGGTTCAGCGCCGACTCACTTGCAGAGCGACTCGAAAGAGACGCGGATACTGTGCTGCTCGCGCTTCACGACAGCCTCCGAGAAGCGATTGCTGCCCACAAGAGAGGCGTTGATCTCCCGTTTGCACTGCGTCATCGCCAAAGGCTCGTACCTCAAACAAGTGGCGTGTCCCCCTGCCGCCTGTGGCCGTCAGCGTCGCGCGCCCATGAATTATGAGAGAGAAGCCACAATTAGTCCAAAGGCGGCACTGCCAACTCGGCGAATGTGTTTTTCCTTCGCCGCTTGGAGGGAAGACGAGGCACATGGGCGAGCACGAAGAGGCTGTTCACTGAAGAAGAGAAGAGGACTCACGTACTGGCTTAGGCACGGCAAGGAATTGAAGAAGGCTGAAAGCGATCGGAATTATTCACCGTCTCGGTGGGATTCGTCCCGCAGCCGCGGCATTGTCGGACTTGGCTCTGGAGGAGGGGGAGAAGAGCCGAGAAGGGAAGGAGCAGAGTGCCCCGGCGAGATTAGCTCCTTCATGAAGCGGCGACTCGAGAGGGTCGAGGTCCGGGCGAGGCGAGGCGACGCCTCTCACTCGCCCCGAATACGGCGCCCAAGGGTATCGTTTCACCAATGACAAAGACGGATCTACTAGAAGAAGGGCGCTTCCCCGGGCGAGTCGTGGCAGGTGCCCCCATTGCCCTGATTCGGTTAGCGCCGGCCCTCGCCTCGTCGAGAGTCGAGACAATCGAGGCAAATCGAAGTTGGCAGCTCTCCGCACCTCTTCTGTGTTCCACACAAATGAAGCGCAAGCCTGCGTAGGTCTGGCGGACTCGGCCGCCGTTCTCCGAGCCTCTCTCGCAATCCTCGAGACATGCGTCCACGCGGTTGTACGCCCTGAAAGCGGAGACCTCGTCGTGGACATGAACGGGAGAGAAGACGAGAGGCAAGGCGGAGCACTCAGAGCGCGCCCTTCACGAGCTCCGATTTCCTCGTCTGTCACACGCACTCGCAGATCGTCGCGAAGGACGCCTCTGTGAGTTGGTGGTTGGTCGAGGCTTGAGCAAGTTGGGCGAACGAGAGATGGCCGATCTCTTCTCCCTGAACCACTATCATCTACACTTTTGAGAGAAGATCGCTTCTTTTTTACAGAGAAAGGAAATGTGAATGTGCTTTGTTCAAAGAGGTCGCGAACCTTCATGAGAGGAGTTCTCTCAAGGGCGGACTGCATGGAGGCGATGCAGGGCTCGATGCAGTCTCCGCCAGCTGGCAGCGAGCCCGCGGCGAGTCCTCCACAGCCTGAGAGAGAGACTCGAACAAAGTGGATTTCCTCACCGAGGAGCAGAAGCAGCAACGAGGTCATGGCGAGACCGGACACGTCTTCATGGCCTTGAAGAGACTCGCGTGACGGCCGACGACTTGAGGTCGGCGTCCACGAGGCAATAAGGGACGCGCCACGCCCCTCGGCAGCCCGGACTCGCCCTCTCGGCACTGCTCATGCCCTCTCTCTCCTTGTCTTCGTTGAGAGTGTCGACGAGGTCGTGTGGCGTCTGGGAGAAGTTGAAGTCGAAGTCGACGTTGCAAAAAGCGCTCGCAACTTTCAGTTCAAAGGACAGCGGCTCAGACAGAAAGGCGCACGCGCGAAACCGAAGCCGCGCGCCGCTCGACGAACCACGAAACCGAGCCTCGAATTGCTCGTCGCGCGAGTACGCGAGGGCGAAGGTCGACCCCCCCCCCTCCCTCCACCTTCCCCGACGTCTCACCCTGACGCCACTACAAGCTGGCCGACGACCGCAAGACATACCTCTTTCTCCGTTCCCTCGTCTCGGCGACCACGTGCGTCGCCTGTCAAGAAGGGGCCGTCTTCGACAGTTGGCGCGTGAGAAGAGTGAGAGGCGGCCAGAAGAAGGCTCATCGTCGGCCTTTGTTTCTTCGTGGCGAGGCGCGTGCTCGCCCCTCGCCGAGGTGCGAGGTCGAAGGAACGAAGACGAACGAAGAAGAAGGAGAAGAAGGCGCTAAGAAGCCTCGAGGGCTTCCTCCTATTTGCTCGCCCAAGATGCGCTTCACGCCACACGCACTATCACCCCCTAACCCCCCCCCCCCCCCCACCCACTCAACCCTCTCTGCACACCCCATCCACATTCACCTTCTACATCTACTTCACAGAAAGAAGTCACAGAAAGCATCTTGCCAGTAAAGATCAACTTGTACAGTGAACTTCGTCCAAGTGGACGTTGCTTCAAGAATGGGTTCAATTCAGTCAGAGAAAGGACATCTTGAAGTTCCTGGTCTCAATGCTGAAACAGGAAGGTTCAGAAGGAAGACCTTGATCCGAAGAGGCTCTTGGAAGAGAATCCTCGCAGAAGAATGCCGAAGAAGTCTCTGGCTGAGCGTGGTTGATGGTGGCGGCGTTCGCACTTCCCGGTTGTTTTTTGTGCTCTCGTCGGCCAGTGCTCGGGCGTCGCTTCTCGCCCCGGGTATAAAGGCTGGTGGCGACTCGCCCTCGCCCTCCCCCACCGCCTCTCGCCCACCTCTCGCCCTCTCAGTCCCTTCACCCCTCACCGCCCAGTGGTCACTTCGCGCAAACGCCGTCTTCCCCGTTCGAGCTGTCCCTCTTCTCTTCTTCACCCTTCTTCTACTTCTACTCTTTCAGGAGAGGGCGATGCGTCTCACTGGACTCCTCCTCACTTGTCTCCTTGTCCTCCCCTCTGGTGAGTCCTTCTCCTCAAAGTCTTTGCCCTCTTACCTCCTCGGGTAGTGTTCCGTCGTGAAGAAGTGAAGTGGTGTTAGAAGTCTTGACCAAGAAGACTCTCTCTAACCTCAAGTAGAAGAAAGTCACGAAGGAGCTTGCAGTGACGGGAGCGGCGACGACGGATCAGTTGAGACAATGGATCCTCACGAACAGGAAGAGTCTGCCGGGAGCTGAGGCCCTCACTCAGGTTCCTTCTCTCCTCACTTCTCTCACTCTTTCCATCAGGCAACTGAGAACGATCTCGCATCCACCATCTTGCGCATCTTCGGCTTCGGCGGCGAGAAGAAGGCCGAGCCGACGACAACGACGACGGCAGAACCTTCGACGACGGCGGGTTCCACTCGTTCGGCTCCGAAGGTCACCGAGAGAGAAGGTGCGTCTCCGTCAGCTACAGGGCGAGTTGTCGCCGCGGAATCATCAAACAGAGAGGCGCCAACGGGAGGGAAGGGCGAGAAGCACGAACAAGGGATTATTATTAGCGGGAGCGCTGTCACGAGGCTCTCCCGGGGAGAACAGTCGTCGCCTCTTTCATTCGCATCGTGGAAGTTTTTAGCCTCCTCGAGAGAGAGAGAGAGAGAGAGACTCTACCTTTGGAAGTTGTCGAGTGATTTGAGTCAAGGGCCCTCGACGGACGCCGCCGAAAGCGCAAAGAGAGATGCCTCTGAGTGCCGGAACTCTTTCGAGTAGCCGCTACCTATGCCTCTTCCCTTGCCCCTCCCCTCCTCGTCATGAGAAGTCGACTTCTCTCCTCGTGGATGCCCAGACGTGGCTGGCTGTGTATTCGAAGGCGCGGCTTAGGCTTACAGGCGGCGGGCGTCCGTTCGCTGTTGTCTTAGAATGCCTATTTGGCAATCACCGCGAGGGAGGCGTCGATGCGGATACGCAAAGACCGTGTTTGCCGTCGCGTCTCCTCCTCTCCTCGTCTCGCCCTCCCCCAGGCTCCTGAGTCGCTCTTTGCATCTGAAGACGACCCCCCCCCCCGGGTCGCACTATAAGAAGACGAAAAGTTCAACACCAGACTTCGCACTTTTTCCGCGTCGCCGTGATTCCCTCTCGCCTGTGAATGGACAGACGAGGGTGGACAGAAGAGAGCCGAAGGGGGAAAGAAGTTCAAAGACTTGTCGCGCCTTGCAGTCTGCCCCTTCGGCGCGGACCCGCTGATCCTCTCGGGCGAGTACGCCTTCTGCAAGCCTTCCTCCGTCGGCGACTGCCCCGTCGGCTTCCTCTGCGACCAGAGCTTCGTCCTCGGACGATCCATCTGCTGCCAAGATCTCCGCAATCGACGTGTCTCTCCGAACAGACATGGTCAGTTCGGGATGAAGAAGAGAGGTTGTTGTTGTAGACAAGACCTCGGTCCGTCCTCCCTTCAACTGGAACACCGTCACCCCGACGCAGTCCAAATGGTCTCCCTTCACGACGCCGCAGACGACACGTCGAGCGCCGTGGTACATCAAGGACCGGTACGTGAGAGATTTCCCAGTGGAGGGGCTTGATGAGGGCCGTCGCTTCTTCTTCTTCCTTCTTCTTCACGGGAAAGTGGAAATGGCGTTGTGGACGCTAGCGAGAAGAGAAGAGCCGCCGAGAAGGCCGAGAACGAGCGAGCAACGAGGCGCCCGCCACGGCGAAACCCAAAAAAGCGCGACGATCGGCTCGAGTTTCCCTCGTCGCCCCCTGTGAAGAGAAAGAAGAAGAAGAAGCCGACGCACGCCCCAATCTCCACTATGGCCCTTCGACAAAACTCTGAACTCGCCTTGTTTGCCCCTTTGGAATCTCGTCTTCCTCCTCTTATGAGAGAGACTTCAGCACGCCCTGGAACAACGCCTACAATCGAGTGACCCCCGAGAGTCGTTCAGCCACATCCACCGAGCTGACCTCGACGACGAGCGAGTCGACGACCACTTCCACCTCCACCACAACCACCACCACCCAGGCACCCACGACCACCGTCACCACCAAGGTTGTTTTGTCTCCCTCCTTCACTCTCCTTCTAGATCTCGAACCCGTGGGCTCGACTCTGGACGACGACGACCATCCCAAGAAACTCGGTGAACGTCTCGGTGCTGCAGAGTGGATCCATCCGACCTTTGAAGGTGTGTTTCCGAGCAGAAGGCGGGAGTGTTCAGGACAACCAGTTCGAGACCGTCGGAGCGATCACTCTCGTCAACGACAACGGCTTCCTCGTGCTCGTGGACACGGGTGCCTCGAGTGACACGGAGCGACTTCTGCAGAGTGAGCACTCCTCCCATCTCCGCTCTCTGCATTTTTCATTTTCCTCGTGTCTCATTTCTTTTCGTGTGCTCTCGTCTCAAAGCAGGTGCAGGGGCGGGGCGCTTCACAGAAGAGGCGATGGCCGGCCGCGAGGAACGTCTCGCCCTCCAAGTCTCTCCCGAAGGCCTTGCCTCTTGTCTCTTCTGTCATGTTCGACTTCGAACAGCAGCTTTCCTCGTGGCCCTCGTGGACAGTCTCGCCCTCGGCACGGGTCTCTTCCGCCTCGCCGAGGTCTACCTCACCGCTGTTGCCACCGGGTACGCCCCTTGCCCTTCAAAACATCTATTTTTATATTCATCTAACACTTTCTCAGAAATTGATTGCACCCACCTTGCATAACTGCTTCCTCCCTCTAACGGTGGTGGATCTTTCAGCAGTCTCCTCGCCCGCTACCTTTTCTTCGTCCTCGTCTTCGCCTTCTCCTTCAACGTCGCATCGCTCGTCCTTCTGTTGGCAGGCCTCGCCTCCTCTCGCTCGGGACTCCTCCTTCCCCGAGTCTTCTTCCAAGGCTTCGGCATACTCTGCTCCACCTTCGTCGTTCTCTTCGGCCTTGTATACTTCCTCGGCGCCTCCGTTTTCCTCGACGACTTCTTCATTCGTCTCCGCAAGGTGCGACAGCCTTCATCTAAGCGGGGGATCTTCGAGCATTTGGACGTCCTTCTATTTTCTTCATTGTCAGAGGCACGCTTTTCTTCTTTCAGGAGCTTCTTCCCAGCCAAGTCCTTGACGAGGACTCTGAAGCCTTTCTCATCCGCTTCCGTTCCACCCTCATCGGTCTCCTCTTCTACTCTCTTGTTGCCATCCTCGTCCAGTCCTACTTCTTCTCCATCATTCGAGCCTCTCAGAAGTATCTGAGGGGCAAGGAGCTCTGGCGTCGTCCCTCCTCGAGCCACTTCGCCCCGACGTCTCTCTGAGGCCCGCCCCTCCCTCCTCTCTCCTAAGCGAATTGCTCGCCTCGACGCTCAGAGCATTGTAGTTGTTTCCTCTTCTTCGTCTCGGTGCGGGTTCTTCTCTCGACGGGTGTGAGGAGTCCTCGAAAGCGAGGGGACATGGACGACCTCGAGCTGTCGGGGGCGACCTGTTGCTGCAAGCGTCCTCAGAGTCGAACAGCCGGTCTCCTCGTCGGCATCCTAGATCTTCTCGTTCTTTCACTTCCCCTTTTCAAAGGAGTTCAACTCTACTTGAATATCAGGTGAGACTCCTTCTTCTCCTCCCTCCTCATCCTTCCCCCTTGCAAGGGGAAGGGGCCGAGAGAAGTTCAATTCGCGGCTGTCGAATTTGATGGAGTGCGCATGCAAATTGCGAAGAATGGAATTGGAGGAATAGGACGGCGGGGCAGGCAAGCGGCGAGGGCCAAGCGAGTCCCATCACTCCCCCCTCCCCCTTCTCCCTTCTCAAGTCTTTCTCCATCGCAGGTCGAACGCCCTAGCCACGGCTTGGGCGATCTCCATCGCCCTCCTCTACTCGCTGCACATCGTCGCTTTCCTCTTCTCCGTCTTCGCTCTTTGTGCGGGACGCTCGCTTTGGCTTCTGCCGAAGCTCGTCCTCAAGGTCTTCACGATTCTCCTGTCGACATCCGCCTCGGCGTCCCTCTTCTACCTCATCTACTGGAGAACTTCTTACCTCGAGTATCTCATCACCCAGAACACCTCGGTGGACTTCTACGAGCATCGAGCTGCCATCGAATGGGCTTGTCTCGCCATCAGCGGGGCGGGTGTCGCCTTCACGGGAGTGCAGGTGGGGCGAGGGAGGGCGTGCAGCCTTCAGATCTGGCTTCTCGCCGTGCTCTGCGACTGTTATCGAAGTGTGCGAGAGAGGGAACTCGAACACGAGATTCGAAGACTTCTCGCGAAGACGCCGAAGAAGAGAGAAGACACGATCGACACTCAACTCTCCACTTTCATCTGAGGTCTCCCTCTCCAGATGTCTCTTGAATGCTCTCGTACAAAGTCGTCTTGTTGTTGTTGTTGTTCTTGTCCTTCTTCTTTCTAATTTTCTTCTTTCTAAGATGGAAGTTCAGGTTTGGCGAAGGAGTCGGTGACGTTGGACGAGATCGACACGGTCGTCATCACTCACGGACATCCCGGCCACATGGGCAACATGAACTTCTTCGGTCAGAAGCCGATCCTCTTCCACTCCATGGAATACATCGGTCGCCATGTGACCCCCACCGAGCTCCGCGATGTTTGTCTCTTTGCAATGAGAGAAGAAAAGAGACTTGCAGAGACCTTACCGTAAGCTGTCGACCAACGTCGAGGTCTGGAAGACTCCCGGCCACACGCAGCACGACCTCACCGTGCTCGTCCACAACGTGGCCGGATACGGTAGCATGGCGGTCGTCGGAGATCTCATCCCCACCGAGGCTCTCATCAATGACAAGGTGCGTCTCTTGGAGAAGAGAGGAAGTTGCAGTTCGATGCGATGTCGGAGGAGGGTGTCTGGGATGCGGCGATCAAGCGACAGAATGCGAACCTCATCGTGTGCATGGCTGACTGGATCGTCCCCGGCCACGGCCAGCCCTTCCGCGTCCTCCCGCAGTACAGGTCTCCTCCTTCCCCCTTCACTAGGAGAAATGCTTGCAGACAGAAGGCCGGCTGCACGCGTCTCCTCGCGCAGCGACATCTCCTCAACACGCGACGCTAAGTCGTGCCGTCACCGTGCCGAAACGTGTGGTGGGCCTTGTTCCCGGGAACAACTCGCTCAGTTTCCCTCCCTCCCCCCCCCCCTCCCCGAGATGGAGAAGGTCTCCTCTCTCCTTGTTGCCCCTCCCCCTTCCCCTACTCGTTCTCGTTTCTGTTGTCTTTGTGATTGTTTTTGGATCCCGTTTGAAGTTGTCTCTCTTCCTTGTTGTTCCTCCTTGTTCTCTCCTTCTCCTGGCAGCTCTCACTCTTCGAATACTCAACGCGCTCGTTATAAACGATTCTTCTTCTCCTTCATCATCTCTTCTCTTTTCTCGTCTCTCCTCAGATCTGAGATTGATTTCCTTTATAAAACGTGCTCATGAAACCGCGAATCCACACAACGTTGACATGAGAAGAAAAAAGAGACGACCTTCGAGACACCCCTTCACTCTCGAGCCGGATCCCTTGAGTCCTTCACGTCGTCCTGTTCCACGAGGAGAAGAAGATCCCCCAACTCGTCTTCTCCTTTCTTCTCTCAAAGGTCGACTCCTCACAAAGAAGGCCTTATCTCCCTTCCCTCGACCCTCACCTCTCAGAGGAATAGAATAAAGGTTTATTCTGATCTGTGAGAAATGCGATGCAGCAGGGTTGGCAGAGAGGAGAAAGGGAAGAAGACTTGGGACTCCTGACGCTTCACGGGACGAGAATATGCAATAGAACTCCTTCTTCTTTTTCTTCATCCACAACATGAAAGAACACAAGAAATCAAAGTGAATACGATGACGGAAGTGACGTCGGATGAGGCACCGGGGAAGGCGCCGCGAGGCTCTGCTGTACATAGGGAGAGGGAGGAGGAGGGAGGGAGGGAGGCTACCGTGTCCGCGAGTGGATGAGGTACTTGCAGCAGTGGGTGAGTAATTGCTTGCCATTTGATGTCGTCTGATTGTCTCTGAAACCTTTTCCTCCTCTTCTTCTGGGAACAACTAGCCGAGTGTAGATGTCGAGGCCGTATTGGCCGTCGTCGGGGAACTCCACTCGAATCGTCACAACGTCGCCTCGAATGGAAGACGAGGTGAAACGTTGGAGACTTCGATCGTCCACACGATTCTTGTGAAGAGAAGCGACGAACTCGGACAAGGGCTTCGTCATTCTGAGAGGGTCTCTGGAGGGAGAAGAGAGTCACCGGAATCGAATCTCGGTCTCGTCCGTGCCATTGATGATAGCGTCTTCGTGACTCAAGGGAATGAGTCCGAAGAGACGGAAGGCCTTCGCCGGTCCCCATTCACCTGAGGCGCATTCGGGGAGAGGAACCATGATGACGGACAGAGACTCGCACACCATCTACAGTTCCTTTTCTTTCAGAACAATCAAGAGAGGGCTTGCCTTGAATTTGCACACGCTCTTGAACTTTATGGGTTGGCCCGTGAGGTAGTGGCCAGAGGAGACGGCATTCGCGAAGACGTCGAGGAGGAGAGGGCGAGTGGAGGGGGCATGCACTCGGAAGGTGACGGCACTGCCTGCCACAGACTGCATGACGAAGCGCTTGAGGGAGAGGCCGTTGATCTCTCCTTCGTCTCCATCATAGAACTTGAGGTTGTAGTGGAAGATGAGCGAGTCCGACGCCTCAGGACCCATCGTCACCGAGATGGAGGCGGCACCCGTTCGGTCCGTCTGCAAGATCCTTCAAGACGGGAGGGAGACTCACATAGACGACGGCTTGCAGACTGGGGTCGGAGAACTGGAGACCGTAGCGGAAGAAGAGCGAGCGGACGAAGGGCAGCTGCTCGAACTGACGGAGGGAGAGGGGCCGCGAGAGGAGTTGCCATTCGGCTTCCGAAGGGAAGAATTCATAGATGAATTCCTACAAACATAGAGGACTGCATGAGAGACTCGCCTGGGGGTCGGTCATGAAGTAGTGGTCGTCGTATTCGTAGCGGAGTTTGCCGTCTCCGAGGGCGTCCTTCTGCTTCACGTCCTTGGCGTTGACAAGATGCCGGGCTCCCCAGTTGCATTGCACGAAACGCCAGGAACCGTCGAGGAACACCGCATTCCACGTGTTCCGGAAACGGGCGTCGTCGAAGGTGAAACCTGCAGAGGAAATGAAGAGAGAAGAAAGGAGGACCTGGTTGATAGCCAGCAGACTTGCTGAAGCCTTTGATGACGACGCAGTGCAGACCAGCATAACTAAAAGAGCTTCGTCTCTCTTCTAGTAAAGAGACCTGCAGAGTCGCTTGAAAAGGACGTGGTAGGACTCGGTGCCGTATTTGATGCCTCGGAGAAGTCCCATGGGAGTGTTGGAGTCGAGATCCGCGTCGAAGACCATCGTGTTCAGGTTCTTGATCGTGATCCAACGGTAGATCGCTCTGAACTTTCTTTCTATTCACAGAGGGGAACTCACCTGGCTTTGTCCACATCACATCGGGCTCCATAGGTGAGAGTTCGGATGAGTTCTGTGAAGGAAGAGATCTCGCTGTGAGCCACGTTGATGGCTACTTCGTCGATCGCCTCGAAGACGTCGGTGCTCGTGTAGATGTCTCTCTTGCTGCAGGAAGGAGGTTGGGGAGGGGGAGGAGTGACAGGATATCGATAGCCATCCTCCCGCGACTCTTCTTCTTCTTCTTGTTGTTGCTGCTGAAGACTTGCAAGCTTGAAGAAGGACTCACCCTCGACTGCTTGAAGAGCTCGAGCATCTCCTTCGCCTGACGATCCACGAGTTCCGCTGTTTGATGTCGTTCTCTCTCTCTTCGTCGTGAATGCAGCGTCTCGAGCTTCTTCTCTCTCTTGATGGTCAACTGCCGAATGAGATCATCGCGGGTGGCCTTGTTCGCCTGTCCCCTCTCATACTTGCGGGCGAAGTCGGCAAGCGCCTGCTCCCACTCCTCCCGCGTCTCCTGCTCGAATTGCTTGTCCTCGCGGTTGCGACTCTCGTCGAAGGCCTGGTAGAGCTTGTCCTCGGCTTGTCTGTGAATGAGCTCGAGACGAGTCTGAGTGTCGTAGTCGACCACATAGTGAGCCCCTTCGTGAACAATCTTCGGATACGGCTTCGCCACCTGCGTCGCTCTGATCGCGTGCGCAATCTTGAGGTCCTCGAGACCCGCGTCTCGTCTGAATGGGGCGAGGCGTGTTGGGCGAGAGAGCTGACTCACCTGAATCCGTTGTTGCCGTTCTGGTCGAGCGGCTGTCCATTCGACTTTCCATTCTGAGAGAAGTGAGGGAGACGAGACTCGCCCACCTGCGACTTGACTGGAGGAAGGTCGTGAGGGCCTCCGATCGGCACGTGGTTCGCGCAGTACACTTCTCGGTCATCGATGTTGTTCCGATTGTTGCAATAAGTCTTGAGGGCAAGGCGTGTCCCGCAGATGTAGCACTTGAAGCAGCCCTGAGAGAGTGTTGAGGGGAGAAGGGAAAGAGACCTGGTGGAAGTAGGTGGAGTCCTTGAGAGGGCCCACTTTGTCTGTTGGATAAACCTGCTTGCTACAGCGATGGCATTGTTCTTTTACCATCTGCAACCCTGAGGTCAGACAATTCAACATCGAGTAGACGATATTGAGCGCGTAGCGGACGAATTGACAGGTGAACGAGGTTGGGTGAGGGGAGGGAAGAGAGAAGAAGGGAGAGGGAAGGGGAAGGAAAGAAGGAAGGGGGACGCGCGTCGGAAGTGGTCAGGAGAGGGCCGAGCAGAACGGGTCCCGCTTAATGCACGAAAGGGCGAAAAAGCGAAAGCTGCGAGCACGGAGAAGGCGGCAGGCGGCCAATCTCTCTCTCATGGTCTTCAAGTGGAAGGGCCAGCCGCTAATTTGACCCTGTTTACTTGCTAGGGCTGCGTGGGAAGAGGAGGAGAAGGGCAGAAGGAGGCTCATGAAGAGACGAGGGTGGAGAAGGGAAGGGCAGCAGGCAGCGGGCATGCGAGGAGAAGAGAAGAGACACCGCGAGCGTCTTTTGTGGCATGCAAGGTCAGAGGCGCCACCTGGACTCGCGCCAAAATCTGGGACAGCCTCCCTTCTCTCGGAGTGGAACTAATAAAGCGCCCTCGAAGAGATCGAAGAGTAATAGTTGATGAGGAGAGAGAAGAGAGGACGGCGACCGGTGGCCCTCGCCGTGGGCCACGATCAGACAGATCAGATGGCGCTTACGAGAGCTTAGCCGTCGCTGGCCACAAGAGAAGGAGATTCCAGTGGAGGAGAGGGGCGAGGGAGACCCGGAAGACGCTTCTCGGCGGGCTTCTCGCGGGTCGAGGTGTCGCTCTCCTCGAGGAGGCGAGAGAGTCCATTCACGCGTCGTCGAGAGGGCGCACTCAGAGGGGCGAGACTGGGCGCAACCCAGAAAAGAAATCCAACCTCCTTTTTCCTTTTTACGACACCGAATAAACATGAAAGTGGACGGCGTGCAAGTGGCAGAGGGGGGAGGGGGGGGGGGATCCAAGGAGGGCGCCTCGAGTTCCGGTCAGCCGGGGGCGCGCTGTCAGCTCGCCTTTGTTGACCGGCGAGCGGGCGAAAAGGCAGAAAAAGACAATGAAGGCGGCGGCGGCGATGAGTAGCGATGGACGGCCGATGAAGCTTAGCGGCGAGGCGAGAAGGCCCCTCGACCCCGCTGCCCCCTCCCCGTCCGGACTCCTCGAGGAACTCCTCCCTCGACTATCTCAGTCATCACGGCCATCTTCGGGGTTCTTCCCTCTTCGATCATGCACAAGGCAAATACTTGGAGCAAAGGCAAACTCCTCGAGGCGAAGCGAGCAACGCGACCCGAAGGGGCAAACAGCCAGATTCAGGCGAACATCCGGGGTTGTTGAAGGCGAACCGGGTCCTTCCTCGATGATATGCGAGACGGGAGAAGGGGAAGGGTGAGAGGGCGGGGAGGGGGCAGAACGCGAAGGGAAGAGTCTCCACCACCCGCTCAGAGACAAGGGGCTGTCCGCGCATGAGCCCCGGTGGCCCTCACAAAAGAGGGAAGGGGGACTCGCGGGTTGTGCAATTATGGCTACGCCGACCAACAAACTCGCCGTTGAAGAAGAACGTCGCTGTGGAGGGCGTCGAGCAAGAGGAAGAAGGGGAAGAGGGAGAAGAGGGGAAGGGATCCCCGGGACGAGAAACGAAGACTCGCCGCGCACTGGAGACCCTCAAAAACCCGAGTGGCGTCTCAAATGGCCAAGGAGGACGAGGAGGAGGGAGGGTGGAGGTCGAGGGCGCGGGGACAGACGAGGAAGGCGCGAGTGAGTCAGCCTTCTCATAGACGAGCGTCGCGCACTCTCTGATCGCCCCCGGCTGATCAATACCTAATGAGAGCGGGGGGGGGGGGGTGCCGTGGCGATGGACGGCCGAGGATGGAGGGAGAGACGCCGACGGGGTCTGGGACTCTTTGTGTTGTCGGCGACTCGAGAGAGGAGAGAGGGGAGAATGGGATAAAAAAGGACTTGTCGCGAGTCGCCTGGAAAGAAAGTGGCGAAGACGGGAGGCCGAGAGGACGTCGTGGTTCCTGACTCTTCTTCGCTCTTCTTGACTACGTCGAGGGCGAGGGTCGTCGAGGAGAGGCGCCCCCAATTATGAGCCCGCGGGCGGCGGTCGCTTTCGTCCGCAAACAGGCGGTGTTTGCGAGCGAGGCACGTCAAGAGACGACTGAAGAAGGCGCGAAAGAGCGACGCCACGCCGATGCCGCGGCTGTAGCCGGCGACTCAAGAGAAAGGAGACGGGATTATGACACCTGGGGCGTCGACACTGGAAGGGGAGGGAAGGGGAGGGGGACTGGCAGACCACGCCTGGATGAGTTGCTGGTGGCGGACGGCGCCAGCGCGGACAGGAACTCGAAAGCGAAGGAGGAGCCACTTGATCCTCGCAACAACCAGCCCCTCAAGGAGAATCGCTTCTTCTTCCACCACAACCGTGACAATAATAGCCCCACGCATGTCTCCCTTCCTGCTTATTCCAGCCGGTTTGTCTCAAGCAACATACTCTCTTCAAATTTTGAACTTCTTTTTAGCCACTAAAAACTCCCCTTCACTTGCTCGACTGCTCTTTCTGCTATGTCCAAAATCTTCGGAGAAGCACTGGCTGCCATGGTCTCGACATGAAAGGTGGAAGACGCAACTTCACGGCCGCAAAGTACTGTCCCCAACTGTCGAATTCAAACATCGCGCGCATAAAATTCGCGCGAGATATTTTTGCGCGAGTTTATGTTTGAGATTTCTCGACCTGGAACCGTGATTTGAGTGTTTTCGTTCTGTTGTCACCTTTTTATAGCTTTCTTTGTGGGTTTAGAGACCTGGAAATGGTTCGCATGGACGGTGCGGCGGACTGCTCGGGCTCGCCGAATGCGAAAGAGCGTCGACTGGAGCGGAATGAGTCGCCACAAATTGAGATTCGTCTCAACAAGGGAATGTATGGCGTCTTTACGCTTCCATGGACAAATTTTAGTGCAAAGAATATTGCCGAGGAGCAAATCCAGGTCTTTCGTTCGGTGCTCGCCTCTTCCGTCACGAAGAACTGGCGCTCGCTTCATGTCAGCGAGTTGTCCTCGGTCTCGCATATAGCTTCTAACATCTTTGTTGGTGGGTGTTGTTACATCGTGCCAAGTGTTGTGCTTTTAGGATCTCTTTCGATTGATGACGGTGAAGTGGTTGACGAGGACTGGACTTCACTCGAATCCTCGAGCTTGCATTTCTATCGTCCGAATGAGGATGGTGGCCTATCACAGGAGCTCTCGTTGGAGGATTCTACAGCCGTGGCTGCGTTGCATTGGCAACTTCCCTCGCTGGAGTTTGAAGGTATTTGGGAGAACCTTATCTTCGAGGACAACACCAAAAATGAGGTTTGCATTACCCTCTTTGGTACAGGAGTGCAGCTCATGTCGTACGTCTACGCGCTGATTCGAATATCGGAGAAGCACGTGAATACGAAGATTCTGAACGTGAATCGTCTCATCCTGCTAGTCGGAAGCCCAGGGACTGGTAAGATATTTCTCAAAGACATCACTATGCATGTACAGGTAAGACGTCACTATGCAAAGGCCTGGCCCATCACCTCTCGATTCGCCTTTCGCACCGCTATCCCAGATGTATTTTTGTTGAAGTTAACAGTCACAGTCTTTTCTCCAAATGGTTTTCGGAAGTAAGTATTTTCTTCAGAGCGAATGTATTCTTTAGAGCGGAAAGCTGGTGCAGAAAATGTTTGATGACATTGAAGAGCTGGCCGCAGACAAGAAAACCTTCGTTTTTGTGCTTATTGATGAGGTAGGAGCCGTTTATTCCTTTCTAACTGCTTCAACCTCACAATTAGGCAGAAAGCCTGTGCATGAGTCGTGAAGCTGCGACGAGTCGTAATGAGCCAACGGATGCTGTTCGTGCTGTAAATGCAGTCTTGACTCAGATTGATCGAATTAGAAGGTTCGATTACGTTCTCTAAAAATATTCTTACTGTTTGAGGCTTGACAATGTTCTCGTTCTCGCAACATCGAACCTTGTTACCGTGATTGACTCTGCCCTTTTGGATCGAGCGGACTTTGTTAAAGTAATCGGTCGCCCTTCTGTCTCAGCCATCAAGTCTATACTTTCTTCATGCATTTCAGAACTTCAAAGAGTTTGCTATTTCACCTACATTTCATTTTCATTTAAGATTGGACTAGTGGAAACAGCTACCATTGACGAGGGAAGCATGAGAGCGCTGTGTACTTTGGCTCAGGGGCTGTCAGCCCGAGCACTTCGTCAAGTACCAGTTGTGGCATACGCAAAAATGCCGGCAGTGAGTGCACCTTTTTGTATTCATTTTCTTTGTCTTCAGGATCAAATCAGCATGACCAACTTCTTATCTACGTTGCGTCAGTCCATCGAAGACAAACTTCATTCACAAAAGCAATAATGGCAAACGGTAAGTGAATGACTTTCACACGGGATTCACATGCAGAACCGTAAAGCTTTGACCGGTTAGTCGTCGGTTTCAACAATCGGCTGGGCGGAGTCGGCATCTCCTCCCGTCTCGACAGCACTCTCGCCATCTATTCCATCCACTCCTTCGTATGTATTGTTGGCCACCTGCTCGTAATCAGATTACAAGTTGATTTGTGATATTCGTATCGATAAAATGTTTTCCCCAGGGACTTTGTTCGAATAAGTGAAAGCTGTTTGTTGAGCAAAAGAAATACCTCGACGCCGCGGAAGAGGACGTAGTGTTGAATCATGAAGAGGATGTCGAAGAGAATGGACACGAGGCCGAGTCCAAACTTAACGGGGTTTCCGATGAAACCCGAGAAGCCGCCATCGAAGTTGATCGCTTGAAGGGCGACTTGTAGAATGTCCAAAGTTCCGCCCGTGAAGTCCAGAAGCACATTTCCAATCGACCAACCCACAGTTGAACGACGCACAAAATTGAAATAGGCCTAAAGAGTTCTTGTTGGGTTTGGGATTTACCTGAGGAGTGTACTTGCACATCGTGACGGCCATCTTCAAATAGGAGAGTACATCGGCCACCGTGTTCAGTTCGATGACACGGAAGAGATTGAGAAGAAAAGGCACAATTCCAACGACGATGAGCACTCCCGAAAAAACGAGACAGAATCGAGAGATTCGTTGATTTCCTCGCTGTGAAGATGAATCATTGAAATAGAAGTCTCACCTCGAAAATGCACGCTTGAACAGCTGTCACGATACAGGCGAAGAGGGCGTGAACAGCGAAGACGACATCGTTGAGCAAGACGGGAGGTGGACTGCGAACGTGATCACGCTCATATTCGCGCTAATTGCATTTCACAGTCTTTGGGTCGCCTTACAATGACTTCGTCGTTGAAGTAGCGAAGAAGGTTGAAGATAGAGTACGCAAGAAATCCAATGACGTTCAAAGTGAGAAAGTCGAAGTTCAGGCCAACAACGCTGGAAGGTTGGGATTTTTATAGGTGGAGAACTACCTTTTTCTTTTAAAGTTGAGAAATATCTGTGGGTAGAAAGAGACGCTCCAAGCAGCGAAATAGAGCCACCCTACCACCGTGGAAAGATCCGCAAGAAAAGTGCTCCTAATTACACTTAGTTGAACGACAATGTCGGTTATACTTAAACATCCAGATTTTTAAGGAGCAAACTTAAAGGGGCATTCCGTTCCGTTAGTAGTGCAGTTGACGAAATTGACATCAACTAAACTCGTCGGACGAAGACCCGTGAGATTGAAGGTTGCATTCTGCCCTGGATTTAGGTGGACTATTTGCGGTGAAGTGACATAGAACGTGGAAGTGTTCGCCGTCAGCACAACGCTATCCGTCAAGTTGACTCTATGAATGAGACTTCTATGAACATGACAGGGTATCTCACCTGGGAAAAATCTTAATTTCCTGGGTGGAATACACGACAAGTGTTAGAGACGTTGGATCAACGTTGATGTTCAAGTCTTTTGAATGAACAAAGACGACACTGAAGAGAAGGATGCCGAGAAGCATGATGCAGATGAGTAGTGAGTGGGCTTTCTTGCTTCTTCTTCTAGGACATACTGCAATGGAGCTCATCGGTGGGGGCACGGCGGCAGGAAAACAGCGACCGCGAGCCCGCAGTAATGGCACATGTGTCCCAGAGGCGGGCGTACAATGGCTTCGCCCATTTTCCCACGAGGCGAGCCGTTTGTTCAGCCACACGCACACGCCTCATTGAAGGAAGAAATTTGGAAGTGGAGAAAGGAAATGGGAAGTGACTGGGAGGGGCGAGAGAACGACAGACCGTGAAAAAGAAGTGAATCAAGAGAAGAAGCAGCAAACAAGAAGATGAATCAATAGTGGGACGAGAGGGGATGGTGAGTGGACAAGGGAAGAACGACGAAGCTCGCAGGAGGCGAGGCTGCTCGGGTTCATCAAACAGGTCGTCGTCTGTTTAGATCACATGGAATACGAGAAGAGCCCGCGCGACGCCCATTCAAGTAGTTTGTAGCTTGCTCAAGAAGAGCCTCGTGGATTCCCTAGGATCCTTTCAACGACGCGCGGCTTTTTGTTCCGTATGGTTAGAAGGGACAAGTCAAGCAATTCTCACTGGAATATTATGTGCTAAGATAAGATAAATGAATGAGATACTCTTAACGAAATGAGGAAGAATGATGTCGCGAAGCGAGTTTTGAGATCATTCCAGCGATGATTGATGAGTTTGCAGGCAGATTCATGAATGACGACCGCCAAGACGAAGCAGACCGGTCAGAAGCGCAAGTCCGTCGTCCTGCAGACTCTACAAATCAACGCGAAATACACAGGCAACGTCTTCACGCGATCGTTTAAGAAACAATTCCAGGGTGAGTCTTTTCGCAACTAGTCACGGCATGTTTAGGTTACAAACCTTTTCCGCACGTTCAATTAAGAGAATTCGTCACTGACACGGCTTTCATCCGTGATTTGGAGAAGGAATTGGACAAGGCAGAATTTCACAGAAAAGAGAACGATCTCTACTCCTTGAATCAGACGACGGACCTTGTCAATTTTCAGCCAGCTGACTTCCCACATCTTTTCAACTTTCGGTTTGAGATTGTCTTTCGTTTCTATTCTTAGCCAATTCCTGTTGAGCAATGTGTCGGAGTGGCTGAGCGAAGTGAGTGGAGTGGAGCTGAGTGGCCAAGTGGATGCTACTGGAAGCCGGTATGTGCATTCTCGCGTCTCAAACTCACACAGCTATGAGAAGGGCGATGCTCTTCTTCCACATGATGATCTCGTGGAGTCGAGACACTTCGCCTTCGTTTACTATTTGACCGCGAAAAACTGGAAGAGAGAAGACGGAGGCTACTTACGTCTCTTCGGCTTGAACAGTAAGATGTCTTGAAGTTGTAAGTTTGTCTTAGAAGATGGCACTCCGGGTGATGTTCAACTGGAACTTTGTCCAGAGCGGAATTCTCTGGTGCTCTTCCAGGTTTCTCCCAAGTCATGGCACCAGGTTCTGGTTCCGGCAGAAATTAACCTCTTATTCAGGTGGAAGAAGTTTTCTCGGAGAAGTGTCGACTGTCAATCAACGGCTGGTTCCACAGTGCTCGAAAGTGCGTCGACCCAAAGCGACCTTCGTTGCCCTTGCCGACAAGGATATTACCGAGTGGAAAGGTGCCACTTCTTTAATTCATTTATGGTCAGGCGAAGTTACGATCTCTGTTGAATGAACAATACTTCAACTCCAAGATATCGGCCTCGATCTTGAAGCAGTTTGAGAAGAATTCCGAGATTTCTCTTCAAGATTTTCTCAATGTAAGTGTTTGTCTTGTTAGAGGAATGGTTAGGCGAAAGTCTACAAGCATCTGAGGAAGGAATTGACTGGAAAGAAGTTTTACTCTCTCGGACCGAAGAATCGTCGGTGAGTGAAGGCTAAAACGTTAGAAGTTTGTCGATGCAGATGTTTGGAAGAACTTGACATGACTGAGTCCAAAGGAACTTACAATGATTTGCACGATGCTCTTACTTCGACGAGCTTCGCGGAATTCCTCACTTCACTGAGTGGTGTTGATCTGAAAGGTTTGTGGTGCCGTCCCTCGTTCAGTTTTAGGTTGTCCACAAAGTGTTCGAGTGTGGAAAGTAAAGCAAGGAAGCTACACCGTGATCGAGGACACAGATGCTGAACAGGCGGAGAAGGACGGGAACTCTCTTGACGCCTTCGTCTTCATTGGTGGCGAAGAATGGCAAGAAGACTTCGGCGGCTCGATTACTTATCTTTCTCGTCAAGAAGACGAAGCGGTATTTCTTCTTGCCTGCTACATTTTAGTTTGCAGCTTGTCTTGCTCACTCCGAAGGCGAACTCGATGGCACTTGTCTGTCGTGAGAAGGACGTCTTTTCATTTCTCAAGTATGTGAATCGCACGGCGGGAGAGCAATTCTTCTTCGTCATCTGTATGTCTTTCTATGGCATTTCACTTGGAGAAGGAGACGAATCCGGGTGATCTCTTCTTCTTATTCTTTGTTAAGTTTGCTAAAAATAGGTAATGAAAAATGTTTATGCAACAATGGTCGCCGTGGTTGAGGTTTCGGGTTTTGGCAAAGCACAGAGACAGGACTTTCTGCACCAAAGATATCTCGTGGCGGTGCTGGAAGAACAAAAGTCCGCCTCGGCCCATTCTTTGCAACGAGCGCCTTCCTGGTCCATCTCCGTCGAACATTTCACATCATCTGAAAGTCCGCCTTCATAGAGATAATCTCACATTCATTGGCTGCTGTTGTGACTTCCGTCTTCTCTCCACTCTCTTCTTCATTTTCGTCATCCTTCTTATTCTCTTCAGACTTTGTCTGCTCGCTCTTAGAATCCTCATCTTCTTCCTCATCCTTTGTTGAAGACTTTCTCGTGATATCCTCGACACTGTCTTCGTTCGATCCACAGCCCGTTCGCATCACTTCGTCTTCTTCTTCTTCTTCTTTCTCGTCCTTGTCTTCCTTACCTTCTCCTTCTTCTTCTTCCTCTTCTTCCTTGGTATTCTCCAAAGATGCCTTCGAGTTGTCTCTGTCGGTGGAAGATTTGCACTTTGCCTTCTTTTTCCCTTTCCTTTTCCTCTCCTTGTTTCCCTTCTCACCTTCGCCCGAACCGTCGCTTTCAACTTCGAGGCTCTTCTCCATTGGAGTCTCAACAGTTTCCGCTGCTTCTCTCTCTGCGGAGTTCTCTTCATCTTTCTTCTTTTTCTTCTCCTTCCTCTTCTTCGACTTCTTCCCTTTCCTTTCCAACTTTTTCGACTTCTTTTCCTTCTTCTTCTTCTTCTTGATCACTTGGGGCTTTTCGGAAGTCCGGAGGAGATGAACGTGGATGTCGGTTGAAGACTCGATAAGATCCTCCGGTCCCTCGCTGATCTCCTGCTGGCCATCGGCGTTCTTCGTTTCCTCGGCGTCCATCGCCGTCTCCCCCGACACCTCGTCGATGAGAGCGGCGTCTCCAAGAACTTCCGATGGAGTGGTGGCTGCTTCCATCTCCGTCGTCGTCTTCATCTCTTCTTCTTCTTCCTTCACAGTGCTTGTGACGGGCGTCGTTCCCTCGGTAGGCAGCGAACGAATGCGAGACATGGACTTTCTCTTGGCGACAGTCGTCGCCGGAGTCGAGGAAGCGGCGATGAACTCGAGGGCGAACTTGAGATCCTCCTTTGCGCGGGCTTCCTCGTAACTGGCATTTGAGAAGTAAGAAGATGTGAAGAGTCTCACCCAGAGAGAAGATTCCGAGGATCCGTCACTCCTTTGCGAGAAGTCCGCAAATCGTGAACGAAGGCGACGGTCTGAGCATTTCGGAGTGTCCACACATCTAGGACGTCTTCCTCCTTCTCTAGATGAGAACTCACGACAGGGAAAAAGAAGTAAGAGGGGGAGTAGTAGAAGGGGGGTGGGAAGACTCATCAGAGGCGTCTCCTCAATCTCTCGCCTTTATGTAGCGGGCTGAGGGGAAGGACGAATTAGACAAGAACGAGTTTATTCCTTCAAGAGAGATGAAGAGACAACAACCAAATGAAGGAAGGTGAGGCTTCTCCTCACAGAGAAGGTCCCGTGCAGAGACAAGTCTTTCTGAAGTTCTTCCCTCTCTCTCTTCTCCAACTCTCCCCTTACCGACAGAAGAGGAACATGGTGGCGCGATGCGCGGTGCAGAGGCCGCCCTCTGCCCAGTCTGCACAGAGTCTCGCCCCCTTGTCGTCCTCCTCCTTGGCACAATCCATGTGGAAGGGCGTCCACTTGCGCGGCGTTAGCGTGGCCGTCGACTGGCGCTCAAAGCTCTTCACCTCGTCCGACAGAGCGAGCTTCGAGAGGCCTCAACAACAAATTTGGATCCGGCTTCTCTCACGCTCTTACCGTCGCCGGCCACAGGCAGATCGCGTTGCGTTTTCTTCTTCGTCTTGTCTGCAAAGTGATGTTCTCCTTGTTCACTCCTCCCCTCACCGGAAGTCTCGAGTCCTTCGTAGCCGACAGCCGTCGCCGCATCTTCAACCTTCTCTTCCTTTCAAGTCTTCCACTCACCAATAGGCTTCGACTCCGCTGAGACATCGGGCTTCGGTGTTTCTGTTATCTTTTCTTCTTTCAACTCGAATCAACTCACGATTTTGATCGTAGCCAGAAGTCTCGATGGAATTGCTTTCTGGAAGAAGTGAAGAGAAGGAAGACTCACCTGAAGACTTGTCTTCCGACGACTTGTAGTCGCTGCTGCTTTCATTTGTCTTCTCTGAACATTTCTTTCGTTAGAAAACTTGTTGGACCTTCAAGCGAATTGTCTTTGGATGTTGCTGTGGTTTCTGGAGCGGCGACAGCGGGAGTTTCGGCAGAAGGCGTACCAACTGCTGGCGCTTCCCCTGGAGATGCGGCAGCCGAGGAAACCTCTTCTGACGGAGTTGCGGAGGTCTGTTCGAGGGATTCCGAGGCTTCTCCATAAGTGGCGCTCGTTGTTTCTGCTTCACTGCCAGCCGCGACAGTCGTGCCTTCTTGCCCGACAGACGGGATGACCCTTCGAGGGGCGAGGCTCTCCTCGACGGCGTCGTAGCCCGATCCCTCAACGGTCGGCGCTGTCTGTGTTGTTTCCTCGCCTGAGCCTTCTCCTTCACCGGAACTTCCAAGTTCTCCCGATCCTTCGATCGAAGTCGATGCTGGAACATTTTGAGAGGAAGACTCGAAGCTGCTCTTCTCCTCTGTCGCTGGCCCCTCTCCGGACTCCTCTCCACTTGCTGCCGTCAACGACTCGGGCGAACTCGTCTCCCCGTAGTCGGTTGCTGAACCAACATTCGAAGATGTCGTGGAGGCAGCGCCGTTCTGCGACTCCTCCTCTCCCTCGGTCGAAGTAGCGCCCGTCGTCTCAGCGCCCGTCTCAGTTTCTTCTCCCGCAATGGGCGTAAGTTTGTGAGTGTCCATGCCGACCTCGGTCGTCTCCTCCTTCTCCGCTGCAGAATCAGTAGAAGGACTTGTAGCAATCTCGGCTAGTTGCGGTGCGACGGCAGGGGTGGCGTTCTCTTCGGCTGCTGATCCCCCGTATGCAGTCTCATTGCTCTCGGGCTTCACTTCTTCCTTAGAGAGCGGCGACTCTTCATTCGCCGACGGAGTCTCCGTGGTAGCCGAGGCTTCGTATTCTCCGGAGCCTTCCGGAGTCTCCAACGAAGCGGTCTCCTCGCCGCTGCTTTCAATGGGAGTCTCCGTCGTTTCTAATTGTCCATTGCTTCCTTCGTGTGTGACGGAGAGTTGGTCCTGCGACGGAGTGGCCGGAGTGCCGCCTTCAGTTGGAAGGACTCGCCCTGTAGGGGGATGTGTCTCCGGCGCCTCATGATTTGTAGTTGAAGGAGTCTCTTCAGGCTTGGGAAGAGCTTCTCCTCCGTAGCCACTATCGGGGAATTGAACGGGGACCTCTCCTTCATGGGGCACGGGGGCACTCTTCGCCTCTTCTCCAGCGATGCCAACAATTTCAACTGAGAATGTGACGTAGCAGAAAGACTGACCTTTGTTGAGATTCTCTTGAGCTTTGATTTGATTCGCCTCGCCAGAGACCTTCTGTGTCTTCTGGTCATCTCCTAAGAAAGAAGTCTAAGGAGAGGAAAGACCAACCAGGCTCGTATCCGGGCGTGGAGATTTTGTCGTTAGTTACCTCGGGGACTGTAAGTCAAATGAGACAGAGAGAGAAGGACGAACCCGCCTGGATGTCGTATTGGGGACGAGCAGAGACGATGCGGAGGAAGAGGAGTAGAAGCGCGGGCCTCATGCTACGAATACAGACGAATGTCTGAGGAGACGGGATCCAGAGGGAGAGGGAGGACCAGCGGGCGGCGCTCTTCCAGGCTACTGTAGCCGCGGAATCTCGGGAGGCGAGGGGTTTTATGCGCGAGGCGGTCCGCTGCGAGCCGCTTCCAGTGTCGACTCGTCCCTGAGTGCCTCCATCGGCTGGCAGCGAGGCCGAGCTTCAAAGTGAGAGCAGCTCATCGTTCTTCTTCCGTCTTCGTCATATCTTCATTTCAACTTGCAGTTGACTAAGAATTTGAACCGAAGCTCTCTTTCCTTGAAGACATTCCTTCTTCGGCCCATTGCCCACTAGCCGGAGTGCAACACCAAAGAAGGTGTCGCGTGTTTTTCGTGCGGGCCAATTAGATGAGGGCGACCGACAGGTCTCTCCTCCGTCCCCTCACAGACGCCTCACTCCGCCTTTATTACGTTTCTATCTTCCACTAACTAAAAGAAGAGACGAATCATCATCGCCACACAGGACCATCTAATTCCAATCACACTCACGTCTATGGCAGACACAGAATGAAAACCGGAGAAACAAGGACAAGGCAGATCTCACTGCTAGATGCTATTCAATAAGAGTTCACTTTCGGCTCGCAAGAAGCTCTTCCGTGGTGCGGAAGGGTTGCACAACCGACTCGTCGAGGGTTGCCCCGCGGATGTACAACGGTGGCGAGTTCGAGTAGACGTCCGCGTAGAGACCCTCAGGAGGCAGAACGTCGTCCGTAGTCGCCGTCTGCACGGCTGCCTCCACCTGAAGAAGGTTTAAACGTGAGAAAGAAGGCTAACCTCCTTGCGAACGTCCTTGTCGATGCCCTTGAGCTCTTCGTCAGAGGCGAGTCCGGCAGAGATGATTCGGTCTCGGAAGCCCGTGATAGGATCGCGCGTCTTTCGAACTTCCTGGATCTCATCGCGTGTGCGGTAGCTATAAGATGTCGATGACAAAAGAACAAGAGAGGGTCGGGAGTAAGCAAAAAGCTCACCTGGTTCCTGGGTCGCTCATGGAGTGGCCTCCATAGCGATAAGTTGCCATCTCGAGCATGAGGGGACCGCGTCCCTCGTCGCAGTAGGTCTTCGCCCAGCGAAGAGCCTCTCTCACGGCGAGGACATCCATGCCATCCACCCAGAGGCCGGGCACGTAGTCGCCACGCGTGTAGTAGTCCGTGCTCGCCGATGACCTAGATAAATTTCATGTCCTCTGTTCTGCAAAGAGACAAACCTCTCAATAGCTGTTCCCATGCCGAAGCCGTTATTCTCAGTGACGAAGAGGACGGGCAACGACCAGAGCTTCGCCATGTTTGTCGCTTCGAAGAGTTGACCCTATGATCCCTTCCATTGTTTGAATGGAGATTTACCTGGTTAGCAGCGCCGTCTCCATAGAGCGTAATGCACACATTTTTCTGTCCTCGATATTTGAGGGCGAAGGCGACGCCAGCTCCGAGGGGCTGCTGAGCACCGACGATGCCGTTGCCGCCATAGAAGTCCTTCGTGTACATGTGCATAGAACCGCCCTTGCCGTGCACGTTGCCACTTATTCGACCTGAAACCCCTTTTGCAACGAGGCGCTTTCAGAGACTTGTACACTACACGTTCTTCCACCCTGAATTTTCTGTCTCGCTCAACAAGACTCTCTGAAAGAGAGAGAGAGCCATTTGCATGAAAGGCGCAAGGAGCAGGATGCGGCTAGCTCCCCCTCGACGATAGTCATCGCCGCTCGACTGCGAAAACGACAGGAAGAATTATGAAGCCCCGTTCCCGTCCACAAACAGAAGCCGTCGACGACAACAAGTGAAGGGAAACCTGTGAGCTCGGAGAGAATCTGCACCGTCGGCGATCCCATCAGATAGGTCCAACCATGGCAACGATAAGCCGTGATCACCGAGTCGCCTTCTGTCATCGCGGCGCGCATGCCCACAGCGCAAGCCTCCTGGAAGATAGATCAGATTGTAAGTTCATTTCTAGTGGAACCTGTCCTGAATAGAGGTGACAAAAACCGCGAATCTTCTTCTCCTTGTAGAGATTACCCGCAGCGCTCTCCATTCGGCGAATCAACTAGAACATTTATCCACAAAATGTTTAGGAACCTGCATCTGGCGGTAATACTTGAGGGCATCTTCCTTGTTGAGCGTCACTTCGCTGTTGGGTCCCTTGTCGAGCTTGTGCAGTTTGTAGCCTTTCGTCTGGAAAGTGACGTCATTCGATTGAAGACGCCGTTGTCCGACGTTCGCCACCACAGCTGACGATTGGATTTGAAGCGCGGCATTGAGTTGACCGGCAGTTGGAGCCTGAATGAAAACGCTTCCAAACTGAAATGAACCAACCTTTAGGGAGCGCGCGATGATCGACATCATTGAGAGCCACTCGCGAAGACTCTGTAGCATACACTGTGGGTGAACTTCAGTTCAGAACAAGATATTTTCACCGCAAGAACGGTAGGTTTTTCAAAAGTCGCCGAAGTTATAGTACCATTTATCGACGTCCTCTTCTCAAGTTACCAAGAAAGAAATTCAATTTGAAGTTCAATATACTGGGCACTGGAGGTGTCGTTGCACAGTGTGATCACAGACAAATCAACGAGGTTCAAGAGGCAAAAATATTCGGATTCAAAAAATGCGTACCTTAAGCACTTACACGTCATCGAGAATAACCGAGGCATTTGTGAGAAAGAGAAAAGAAGCGGAAAATACTTGAGGCGAGACTCATTTGCCGCTCAGTTTCGCCGCTTTCCACTTGTGGATCTCTTCGCGAAGTTCGGGCAATGCGACGAGCTGCGATTCCTCGAGAGGCTGTCTGTTGAAGGGGTCCGTGTGGTTGTTGAGCAAGTGACGGATGATCGTCTTCCTGTCGAGCACTTTGCCCGATGACGGCAATCGCACAGGATCTTCCATCAAAGTTCCCATCAGTTCGTCTAGACGCAACAGGAATAGAGTTAAACAAGAAGATTGTACCTTGATAGTTCTCGGGGATGTCATCGAGCTCATCTTCTTGTGCGGCCTTTGCACGGAAGTTCGAAGCGGCTACCTCCGCAAGATTCTTTAGGCTCTCTAGCTTGCTCTGAGAAACGATTTTGTTGTTTTGGAGCCGGCTGAGAACTTCTTGGAATAGGTTCTCTGAATATGACCTCTGAAAAGAGATTAACTACACACAAAGGTGCGCTAACTTCATCATAGGCAATGTACTTGGCGAATGCGTCTGAAGACAGGTTCAAGTAGATATCCACAAGTTGTTCAAGAAACTTGCGCGGTTCCCAAGAAAAACGTTCTGCTGCGTCATGCACCTGTACTGTCGAGCATGAAAAGAAGAGCCACTTGCCTTCAGTTCGGTACATTTCTTTCCACAAAGCTGAGCAATGTTGTAATTGAGCATGGATGCAAGACGATCTCCGAGGACTTCTTGGGTAAACGGCTCCGGAGCATCCTTCGTCATGAATTCCAACATGTCGAGGGTTTCACGAGCGAAGAGGAGCCATGATCTCACCTAAACTTCTTTGCTTTCCAATGCAAAAGCTAACTTGGCGCTTGGCCTCCTCCAGCGCTGTTTCCTTCGAGCGCCTCTCGTCTTCAGTGAGCGCCTTCCACGCATCCTCGTTTCTTCTTACAATTTCGACGTCGTGAATCTTCTTCAACGACGCAAGGCTTTCATCAAGCAGGAATGTGGCATCATTGATAATCATGTTGACGAAGCGGATGAAATCTCCTCCACAAGCCCTGCTCAAATGAATATGAACAAATGAAAATGAACCTGGCCAGGTCGATCATCTTCCCACGATACAACGGATTGTGATGAAGACACTTGAAGATGCACTGAAAGCAATATTCGGGCGAGTTCTCTAACCTGGATGTTTCTTCGAATACTGAATCTTTCATAAAAGTCGCCCGACTCAATATCCGAGTAGAATCGAATCAGAGACGAGTACAAAAGTTCATTGGCAATTGGGAGGTTAAGAATTCCATTCCACAGCGACTGTGCACCTGGCGTGACGACTGGACAAAGAAGGAACAGTGCTTCCACGACCTGGGTCAAGTTTCTCCTTGAGAGAAAGGAAGACAACCTTGGATGCGAGGAAGGGGTTGTTGAAGAAGCGAGTTGCGCAGATGAAGATGAGCAGTTGGTTCGTGAATTCCGGTGCGCGTACATAGAGCAGCTCTCCTTGAACCCTGACAGGAAACCACTTAAAGAATCACAATAACGCTTACTTGAGCACAAATGCAATCAGATCGAGGACATTTTCAAGGTAAAATTCCGGATATGCAGCAAAGAGTTCCGGAGCAGACTCTGGCAGGGATCCGTCCACTTGACTAAAAACAAGACTGTTGAACAATAGCTCGAGGAGTTACAAATTAGGATTAATAGAGTTGACGATCAAATTGAGTTGCTTGATGCTGAAATCAATGGCAGCCTGAAGAAAGATCTGATCGTGAAGAAGTGCTTGAAAGCACATGACTCCTCGCACGTAGCGCTGCAAACATGCAACTTGCAAGTTCTCTTACACTCTTCAGCTTCTTCCGGCCGGCGATATCCGCGTCCATTTGCTTAAGGACATCAGCTCGCTCCGGTGGTACTTCCTGCCGCTCCCTTTCCAGGTCCACGATTCCCTCTTCAATGTCATAAATTTGCCTCTTCAGGTCCTTCATGCGCATCACGGCCGCACCCATGCCAATATGCTGTGCTTGAATGTTCAAGAAGAAGCACTCGGTCACGAACTTGGGTTCACCTTGCGAACCTAGCAAAATGAAAATTTCCTCTCAGTACAAACCAATCTTTTCAGCAAAAGATTTCGCTTCAGTAAGGTTCATCTTCAACCTTGTCTTCTCTGCGATGTCAACGCGAGCAGATTTCGAGAAAGGATAAAGTCGATCAATCTGCAGAGTAAGGAGTAAGACTCTGAGTTGAAATGAAAGCACCTTATCGAGTTCGATTCTGGCTGAAAGCAAGTAGAGCACTGAGATGAAGTTGATGATGAACCCGTGAGAGGCAAGCTTTGAATGATCTGCCTGAATTAAAAAGTATAAAAATCATGAGAAAGAATCTTCTACCCGAAGTTGCGATCGCTTTTCATTGGCGTAAATGACAACAGCAATGAATTCGAGAACACGATTACGAGCTGTGGCACTGGAAATAAGACTCTGGTGAAGAATTTGATGCAACGATGTCTGAAAATGACAATGACTTCAATTATAATATCACACACCCGGATTTTATGAAGTCGTGATTGTACAGGTGGATAGTAAAGCTGTTGAGCATTTTGTGGAATCTCGTCAACGTTGAAATACTTGAAGCAAGCTCGAAGCTGAACAGAACATTCAAATTTAGTTAAAGGCATACGTTGCTCTCATCGCAAGGAAGTCCGAATGAGAAGAATGGACCAAAATACGAAAGTTTTTCAACTTCTCGGCCAAACGCAGAAGACACTGATTGCGGAATAAAGTCAGTGCGAGAAACAAGCTATGCAGAGAGTTCACATGAGTGAGCAGGTCTCACCAATTCGGCCACCGGCCTCGTGCTTCCTACTTTCACTTGTAGAACCGTGAGCAAGAACTTGTAGGGCATGCCAACAAATTCATCGTTGTTCTCCATCGAGAAGTCTTGAAAGAGCATCGAAACTCTGGCTGAAGTCAGCAGCGAGTTGAAGATCTAAATAAGATATTTAGACCAAATAAATTTGAAAACCTCATCGAGAGCCGCCGAGTCCACCTTGTTCTCATCGACGCATGTTGCAATAAGAGCTGTCAAGAAATCCGGCGACCCAACGGGATCCTTTGACAGCGGAGGCAACGAATCACTGTAGATCTTCCTCAGCAAAGAAATCCGAGCTGCATCGCCGGCAAACCTAGACAATAGCGAATGTCGCAGCGAAATTTATTTACTTTGGTTCATGAAATCCACGAAGTAGAAGGATAGCATGAAGAAGCAGGCTTTCACGCAGACGATCACAGGTCACCTTTTCGTAGTCCTCAATGAACTGAATGACTTTACAGAAAAAAAAACGAACTTACAGCATTTCTTTTCTCTGTGTCTGACTTCGCGATTGTTGTAATGAGAAAAGAAAGAGCTTGATGCGAAGATGAATGGACACAAGAGTCAAGTAGCGGCTGCATCAACACTTTTCCCATCGAGGCGCTGTCGTCTGACAGATCCATTTTGTCCGAAGGATTAAGTGACTGGAGGACAGAGTTAACAATTTCATATAGCGCCGAGTGCGAGATCGCTAAAAGATGATTTAGACTCGAGAAACAGGCTTACCTCCGTTCTCGAATCCCAACGAAGCGTTTGAAATGAATTCTCGCGGGATTAACCCGTTGAAGATTCGTCCAAGCAACTTGCGAACGCGTTCCTCCATGAACTCAGCATCCTAAACACATACAAATATAAAAAAGAAACAAACAACTGGAAGATGGGCATTTTTCGGTTGCTTCACTTCCACATCCGTCATGTCGGCGTCAATACCGGTGCTTTCTCCACCGTTGCCGTCAGATGTCGCCAAAGACATCTAAATTTTATCTCTCTTTCACTATTTTCTTGCACATATACTTTGATGAACGCGAACATGAAACAAAATCACAACAATATCGCGCTATCGCTTATCCAAATCGCTCAATAACTTGAGATCGATATCTTCGGTTGCTTCCAGGGGAATATTGCCGGGTGGAGTGACAAAATGTCCTTCCATTGTTTTTGATGCATTGCCAATAACTTGCTTCACCGACATAGTGTCTTCGTAATTATCGCCTTCGAGCAAGATCTCCTCATCTTCCCACACCGTATACATCGGTTCTACGCCATTCGTAGGAACTTCTTCCAGGCGATTCGCTCTCTTCACTGCCGCACGTAGATGTTCGACTGCTTGCGTGTCCGAAAAGCGCACCAAGGACAATCGCTCCAGATGAGTGAGTAAGTGACCGTCGAACGACGGAGTGACGTCATTTTCCGGACAATATTTGTTCTTCACAGCTGGTGTTGCCGAAATAATCACAGGGTCGCCGGGAAATGGCGATTTTAATGAAGAACGGCGAATAGATGCACTTACTAGTCTCGAGATCGGCAAAATGTTTTTGCTGGGTAGTGAGCGCAGACAAGGGTTTACAAATGCTCGTAGCGACAAGTGCATTATGAAAGCAACATAAAAGGTCCGTGAAAAAGACTGTTCAACTGTGCAAGACAACAGAAAACAGATTTACAAAGCTTAGAATGAGCAAAACACGGTGAAAACTCTGCGACGATGAGAAATGGATCGATTACTGTGAAGTTGAATTTGAATTGGCGCAAATTTATTCGTGAAGACGCACGCTTGTGTTCACTAGCGTAGGAATGGTGCACCACATGTGTGTCATTGGAGACTGCTAGCAGCCTCGTTCAAGTGAATTGTTGGTCCGTGACAAAGCTCAACTCGTCAATTGTGTTTTGAGAAAAGGGTCTGCGCAGAAAGGAAACTCCACCAAAACATAAGGGAATTCGATTTGATAAGGAATTGCGGCGTTCCGTGCGGCGAAATAAGAGCATACCAACTGTTCAGCCTCGCTCTTAGCTTCTCAATCCACTGTTCTTACCGTGATTTTGTAAATGTATGGGGATCTCCATTTCATTGAGAAACAAGTAAAGGTGTTCAGGCTTTTTGAGAGCTTATCTTTCCCTTTCCTCCACCCTACACAGACTCTCTGATTTCGTCTTGTTCTTCCTTTATTTAGTTTTTTTCTTTTTTGTTGTAGATAGCTTCTGTAGGTTCCTTATGGCATATGATTTAGGTAAGCAGTCCATTTAACATTTTCTAAAGATTTGTTTACTTGAATCGTTGTAAAGTTCTTTTTAATCTCTTGAATTAGTCGACAAAACAAAACTGCGCTGCCGTGGGAACGGTCTTGGCTACGATTAGTGAGCTCTCTCCCTACATGTGCCAGCCTTGCTCGTTCAAGGGATCGGTGTGACGGAGCTCGTCCTCTCAACGATTGGCGGTGTCTCCTGGCACTATGTACACGTCTCGGAGATGGGTCTGCAGGGCCAGGTCAATCATTTCGGTCGAAGAGGACAAGCACTTTTTTGGAAGCTACGGCCACATCGAAGTCGTCGATAAGACATTTCGGAGATCCTAGTTGTAGATCCTAGTTGTAAAACCGTCGACTGTAAATTAACTTGAATAGAGAGCATTCGCGCAATGTTCATTGCTTTACGAAATAACATTGTCAATATGCGGAGCGGTAACATGGAGAAGCTATAGTCTACAGAGACCTTAGACAATACGGGACACGGCAGGGCGGGATCAATAGGCTTCTCGGGGTTGTCAGGGGAAACCCGCTGCGCACTTGATTGCAATGCGCGCTGCTGCTCACACCTTTCTTTTCTTGCTCGGCACTTCTGCGGCCGCCATTCTCAATTCGAGGAGTCAATGTGCGTGGAAGGAGAATCTGACAAGCTCCGAGGGTTGCTCTTTCCCGTTTCTCTCATTCGTTCAGATTTTCGTCGTCTTGGAACAAATGAGATAACGGCACTTGAGACTTGTCTCTACTATTATCTGTACGAGAAGGAATTTGAAAGAAGCGGGGACATCAACTCTTTCCATTTCACCGCTCCGCCAGAGGACAAGATCGTCATCGACGTGGAGAACGTCTTCATTCATCAAGTCACACTTGTATGTCATTCTAGTTGAAGTGGAAAGGCATTGAAGGAAAAGTCATCTTCTTATCAATTCAACATAGTTGGAGACATAAGTGTCGTAAGTGCCCTCTTGCATACAGAGACATGAATCAGAACTGGGAGGACTCTCGTTTGGTTTGGAACTCCTCGGAATGGCACATGGATCAGTTCGCCCTCCACGACACTCATCACATTTGGACTCCCACTCTCATTGATCATAGGTTCACTCTCAGCTCCTTCCACACTCTTCACAGTCTCTGTGAAGATCCTACTAAATGCTACTCTCACTTTGACGATGTTGAAGTGATGACCGATGGACGAGTCTACGCGAGTATCACCTTTCGTTATCTCGCATATTGTTCCGTCGATTTCTACAAGTTCGTCGAACTTCGCTCTCCAGCATTCTTCGTAGATATCCGGAAGAAGAGAATAGTTGCTGTTTGTTTCTCTCGACTCTCTCGTCATATGACACGAAGAAGGACATCACCTTCAACTTAGAGACGGATGAGCAAACAAAACTGAAGAAAGACGTGACGATAGGATCACCAGAACGAGAGCTTTCCAGTCTGGTTCAAGATCATTCCGCATGGACAGTTGATGTGAGTTGCCTTCGTCTTGAAGATACATGAGACAGTCACGACAAGTGAATGTGGTCAAAGTGGGCAGCATCTCGCCACTTCAAGTCCTTCGAATCTGCGTGCACGCCGAGAAGCGGATGTCCACTCTTCGGATGGCTCTTCGCTTTCCTGTCACCATCGCCACTCTTCTCATGCTTGTGGCACCTCTCTTTGGAGATCTCAAAATCCAGGCGTGTCATCAATAACCCCGAACTTGTTCGCAGATCTACGTGAAACTTCTCACTCTCACCCTGCAAACCATTTGCTTCCTCTTCTTGTGTTCAATTGCACCTGAGAATGGCTTTGCTGGCACGAAGCCGAAGATTTGTAAGTGTCTCTTGGAGAGTATTCTGCTTTCAACACTTCAGACACTTTCTATGAGACAGTCTTCTCACTCACTCTTCTCTCCGTCTTCGTCACTCTCACCGCTTTGGCGCTTTCCCGCGTCTCTCGCTCCGTCCCGCCCACTCATCGTCTCTATCTCCTCGCGAAGGCTAGTCTTCCCTGTTTCCCTTTGAGGGCAGATTCCAGTTGGTGAATCGCGTGGTGTGCTGCATGGAACCCGAGCCGGGCGTCGCCTACCAGCGACATCTAGACGAGGACTCGGGAGTGGACAGTGCACGGCCTCATTCCCAAGTGGACTACACCCACGACTGGAGACACATCTACGTGGCGGCGAACAATCTTTTCTCAGGCATCTCCTTCACTATCTTCCTCTTCGTTGCTGTATTTGATATTCTTTGACCAATGATTCGTTTCTCAGTTGTCGTCTCCTTTTTCTTCTTTCACAATCAGTGCATATGTCCCAGTGATGAATCGCGTGATAAGATTTTCTTCAGAAATAAATATCTTTGAAACTAAACAAGAAAGTCTTTTCAAGTTGTTCGCTTCATTTTTACCGTTTCCATGGCAAAAGAACACAATATGGACGATTTAGATGAGTCTAATTCGTGGACGATGCGTGATCTGCACGTCCACATTCACTTCGACGAATATCGCCGCCTTGCCGTGTGGACATACTTTTCACTATCCATGCGTCCTCCAATGGCTTCAGGTCTTCTTTTGACTTTTCCTTCGTTTTATGCTTGACTTCAGCAAGCGAAAACTTGTCCAAACTGCCGCGTGAAGACGTCGGAAAGGCTCATTGTGCGTCAGCTCTTTTTTGATGGCGGAGACGCGACTCAAGCCCCGCCAACTGTAGAGCAGAACGAGGAGAAAGTGCGTTATTTGTTTCAAACAAAATCAAATTGTTCAGATTGAAGAACTCTCAGTAGCGCTTAGCAAGGAACGAATGGGACATTCCGTCTCAAAGGAGTCTCTCGAGAAGACAAAGAAGGAATTGGCTATTGTCGAAAAGAAGGTGAGCGTGGTTTGCATTTTGTTCAGTTTCTAGTTGGAGCATGAAAAGACTGTGAACTCGAAGCGCCTCCCCGTGTTGGAGAGTCAACTAAGACAGATGGAGATGCTCCTCGAAGATCAGACTGTTCTGCAGAAGAAGATAGAGAAATACGAGAGACGTCTCAAGGCCACCGAATTGTGAGTCTTTCCTGTGTCTTCCAAGGTTCATGTCAGCTACCAGAAACTGATGAGTGAAGAAGACGTGGAACAACTCATCGACAAGTTTGTCACTCAAGATGGCGATCCTGACGCCGGAAAGTTCCTTGGTCTCGTCCGAAGGTTGGCTCTTCTGTCCCTAATCACAGCTTCTAGACAATTGACGGAGAATCGTCGACTTTTGAGCGAGGCCTGCGAGGCTGGAAAGAAGGCTGAGACGAGAGTGAACCAGCTGAACGAGCAGAACAAGTCACTCAAAGCGATGCTGCGTGAACTGCGTGTCGAGGCGGACGAGCTGCGAGCGGCTCAGAGGAAGAGCACCCCGTATAACCCGAGACTAAAGGCTGTCTTCGAGCAGAGGTGTCACCGTCTGCTTCTTCCTCATCAATCTTGCAGTCTACCTAAAAGACCTTCGCTCGGTTTTGACGAGTCGCTCATCGACTTCAAGGAAGATCTCATCCAGTCGGCGTTCAGAAGACCGCGAGGCAGGCCGCTGACGTCCACGCAGAGAATGGACGACGACTCTCCTCCAACACAGAAAGCAGCCATTCCCTTCCCCGACTTCGATGAGGGTGAAGGAGACGATTCTGTTGGCGAGGGGTCGACTGTCAAGGAAGCCGTGGAGAGCATCGATGGTCGGAGCTTCGAGGATGTCTCCCTGCCTCAAGGAGTGCTCAAGAGACTTCAAAGTGGTTCGCCCAAGAAGAAGAATGATGGCACGGGCTGCACCAGAAGGATCCATCTCCAGCCGAACATTGCTTTCGGAGAGAAGTCGAAGGTGGCCGTGAAGGCGAAGAAGTCGAAGATGGAGCGCGTCCCATCGGCGCGGATATCACAATTTTTCACTCGACTTCCAAAGTCCATTTCTGAGGAAGTGATTGATCTGTCGGAATGACTTTCTTTGCCTCTCTGTAAATATACGGTAAAGCTTTCCAAGTGCAAAGCAGTGGAAGGGAAGAGGAGTCGAGGCTTTGAAATACTTCTTCGCTTCATCGCTCTTCAACGAACTCGTCTACAGAGATGATCGACGTGCATGCCCATCTCGTCGACAAGAAGTTTCGCGACGACGTCGACGTTGTCATCCAGAGAGCGAAGGACGGCGGTCTTCGAGGCGTCGTCGTAGTTCCCGAGTTCGCATCCGAATGGGAGAAGGTGCTCGCCCTTCGAGATGCCCATCCACAGTTCATCGGGGCCGCATTGGGTGCCCATCCCATACAGGCATCACGCCCTCTTTCATCCATCTCGATTTTTGTAGAAAAGCAACAAGTCGGCGAAGAGCAAGCACATAGAAGGCTTGGAAGAACTCGTGCGAAGGAGAAGAGAGTCGATTTGTTGCATCGGAGAAGTGGGATTGGACTTCTCGGAGAGATTCAAGCTCAAAGACGAGGACAAGAAAGAACAAATGGAAGTGTTTCGCAGACAGATTCAACTCGCGAAGGCCTTCGATCTGCCTTTGTGAGTAAATGACCATAATGCTCACTCTGCAGGAATGTTCATTCCCGCGGGGCACCCGAGGAGACGCTCTCCCTTCTCAAGGAACTCATCCCTCTGCCGCCAGTAGTGATCCATGCCTTCGGGGGCACTCCTCAACTAGCTCTCGAAGCTGTCAGCGTCGGTTTCTACATCTCCATTCCTCCGGCGTTCAGTATTGGTGATGAGGTGCGCTCTTCATTCTCCTCGTGATTGTCAGAGAGCGAACTTGGTGACAGCCGTGCCCTTGTCCTCACTCCTTCTCGAGTCCGATTCCCCAGTTCTCGGCCCGACGAAGGGAGAACGCAACGAGCCTTCGAACATCCTCCACTCGGCCCACTTCATTGCCAGAGTCAGCTCTCATCCTCTTCCCAATGCGCTTTTTAGGTGAAAGGCGTGACCCTCGAGGCGGTGCAAGAGACGACGACTCAGTCCGCACTTGGAATATTCCCTTGTCTCCGAGAATAAAGAAGAGAGGCTAGGCGATGAGGCGGGCGACGATCTCCTCGCATGAGCGGGCGATTCTCCGACCACCCGTGAAGATCCGCCAGAGGAGCGTCCGAGATGGCGTCTGCGTCTCTTTCTCCTGAGCATTTGCCGTTGAAGAAGGAGGAGAAGTTACCTTGCCCATGGCTCGCATGAGCTCGCCCCAAAGAGCATCGAGGTTCACCGAGAGAAGGGCGGACACCTCGACGAAAGCCGTCCTGTACACTTTGGCTAGCATCTTGCCCTCTGCAAGATTCCAATCACAAATGGAATCTGATACCGAGAGCGGAGACGACGCGAGTCCTTTGCAGATCCACCTTGTTGGCCACGAGAATAAGGCCCGGTGGAGGACTTTCCTCGGAGATTCGATAGAGAAGATCCGTCGCCTTGGAGAAGGAGGAGCGGTCATCCACCGAGTACACCACGATGAACACTCTCTCGTTGCCCTCGAAGGGAGCTCTCTGAAGGGAATTGAAGGGGAAGAGGGAGACACCTCGAGGGCCGCGTCCACCACCGTCTCCAGCTCGATTTCCTCTCCATTCAAGAGGAAATTTGTGACGGCCACCGACTCGTCCGAGCCTGCAAGCTCTTCGAGGGACGAGGGAGCGAGACCTGCGAGATGAACGAGCGACGGAGCATTCGTCCTTGCCAGATGGTGCAGTCGTTGTACGAGAGTTTTTCGGCCGCTCCTCTCCGCTCCGTAGACTCGAAGGAGCACCTTGCGAGAGGCGTCTGAGCGCTGGTCGGGGATGAGCCATACTTCTGGGCATGTAGCCCTTCGATCGCCTGCGAGGAAAAAGCTTGAGAGGGGCGGCTACCAGGCTGACTGCCAGGTGGATTCAGCCCCCTCGCCCCTCGCCCTCCCCTTTCTCGGCCGTAATCCGAGACTCCACGATTGCCTTCATTACTCGCCGAGGGAGCGAGTTCTCGAGAGTCTCGAGACTACAATGAGGGCAGGCGTCTAATGAGACCTCGACGTCGCTCGAAGCCGCAGTCCACGAGCTTCCCCTTGCGGTTCGAGGCGAAGGAGCGAAGTTGGTGGGAGCTCTCGAGTCGACTTCGTCGCTCCTCGCGCGTCTCCGTCGCAGCTGCAGACGACGAAGAGGCAGGCGCCCTCTCGGAATGCCTGCACCACTCCCTCTCATCAGTCACTGCAAGGCCACACCGGAAACGGCTGCGTGCCGATGTCGACGGAGAAGCCGGGAAGAGACGACGCGGAGACGCCGAACCACTGACAAGAGAAGATCATTCCTCTCTCAGAGAGACACTCACCTGCTACTCGAGGAAGGCAACTCGTAGGGGAAATGCTCGTGGACATTGGGCAAGGGAGAGAACTGGCGATGTCGAGGGCGATTGGGAGGAGAAGTGTGAGGGGAAGGCGAGGACTGTCCCCAGGTGGGCGAGAGACGAGCGGGTCGGAGCGAGGGCAGCGCCGGCAGCGAGACGCGGCGACTCTCGGCCATGACACTGCGCGGGCCCCGCCCCAGTGGCAGAAGTTCCCAATCTAATTACAGACGCCCGTCCGACTTCAGGGATCGGCAGCCACTGCAGATTTATGCTAGCGACAGCGAGTCGAGGGAGTCACGGCCCGAGGCGCCCACTGAAGAGCCGCCGAGTGACGTCCGAGCCTCCTTCGGCTGTTGAGGAGAGTGCGGCGAGAGAAGCACTCGCGACGGCCGTCGCGACTTATACCACTCGCGATATTCCGAGGCGACCCGCGCCTTCTCGCTTTTCTGAAAGCCCTCGAAGGTCTCGCAAGGAGAAGAAGAAGAAACCTTCTCGGTCCTCCAGAAATATTGCACGAAGATACGCTCCTTGAACCCGTAGAGAGACTCGCCGCCTGAAGACTCCCTTCATGTTTTGGTTGCCGGCATGTTTTTCGAGGAATCGTCGAGTAACGAGTGGCAAGAGGGGCAATGAAGAGATGGGGGAACTGACTGGCAGCGAGAGGCTCAATGACGGAGACGATGCGATGGAAGGCGCTGCACGTCCTCCAGTAGCTGAAGTAGCGACGAACTCGAAACACCTACAGTAACTCTTCTGTCATGCTTCGATGCAGAATGAGAAGCTGTGAGTAAAGAGACCTTGTTGAGATCGATGCCCGTCATGCCGCCGCCACGATCTCGACTACGGTAGGCGCCTCTTACTACTCCGCGACATGTGAGGATTGTCACCTGCAAGAATTCATTGAAGAAAGTGGAAATAGACGCCTTCTTAGAGAAAGCACCTGGTAGAAGGTCTTGAGAGTGTCGGAGGAGTAGAAGCGAGTGGCCGAAGAGGTCTGTCTCCACCACGCGGACTCCTCCAGAACTTCGTCCACTGAGACGACGTCACCATCAAGAACGAAGGAGAAGTTGTCGACGACGAGGGTCGGAGGCACCTGAAATGAGAAGAAAAACGAGGGAGGGGAGGAGGGGGGGGGATGAGGGGCCGCGCACTTCCTCGCAGAGGCTATTCTCGGGTGTTTCCACGCTATAAATAGGTGTTGACGTCGCTGTCATGAAAAGCGAGAAGAGAGCGGGCAGAGGGAGGGAGGGGGGGGGGGAGAAGTCCGTGCCAACCTTCGAGATGAACTTCACATTGCAGGAGACGGTCTTGGACAGAGTCTGCGAACTATCGAGAGGTCTGGAGTCGACGGCGAAGACGGGCGCCGGGGCTGAGCCCGCTCCGAAGTGAAGTCGAGGAGGGGGAGAGGGGGGAGAGTCGCCGTCCCAGACATCTCCCAGGGCGGAATCACTCACGGATTGAGAGACCTCCGAGGGTCGAGCCACACACTGCCAATGGTCAATGTGAAGGGAGGCGACGGGCACCGGGAAGTCGAGCACGTCGTCGTCTCTGAAGGAAACCTGAAGGAGGAGAGAGAAGAAGACGCACAGAAGCCGTGCTGTCGGAGAGAGGTTTATGCGGCGTGCATATGTATAGATCACAATGAGTGAAGGGAGGGAGGGGAGAGAGAAGCGACCCGTCACATGTGGAGCGCCTTCTTGCGGGCAGCCGGGTCGGTGACGAAGCGAAGGAGTCGTTGTCTTCGGGGATCGAACTCCTTCTGGACCCGCGCCTTCTCGACGGCCTTCGCATTTCTCCAGAGATACTGGACGAAGAGACGCTTCTTGAAGTCGGGATTCGCATTGCGATCGTCGCCGCCCACGCGATCGATCATGGTCACGATCCGATGGAAGGAGGTGCAGGTCTTCCAGAAGGAGTAGAAGCGGATCACCTTGTACACGTGCACCAACGGCACCTTCTCCGTGCCTCCCGCTCCGCCCTTGGCCGTCGAGGCTCGAGAAGAGCCTCCAGACACGGAGGAACGAGGAGTGGAACTCATCGAGGCTGCGTTGGGCGAGGCGGCGAAGCCCATTCCGCCGCTGCCTTGTTGCGTGGCGAGCTTGGCCGAGATGACTTTGCCTTTCGCCGTGATCACATTCACCCGATGGAACTTCTTCATGTCGTCGGAGTAGAAGTACTTCGTGGGTCTCGAGGTGTGTCTCCACCATTGGTCATCTCCCATGATGTCGCCCATGCGGATCTTGTCGCCGTCCACCACCTGAACACTCACCCGTCTTCTCTTTCTCTCATCTATATTAAGAGAAGTCCAATTCCATCTCTTCTCTTCTCATCTACCCCCCACCCCTTTGTATGTTTTGAAAGAGAAGAAGAACTTAAAAAGCAGTAGTTGTCCTCGACCATCGTCGGCGGCACCATGGATGAGAGCATCGACTCGGGCGCGTTCATGAGGTTCTCGAGGGCGGCCTCGGTCTGCACCGTGTCGTGATGCACAGAATGCACGGGCATGTCTCTGTGGTAGATGACGGGGTCCTCGTGCGAGAGGAGCGTCTCGGCGGACAGCCCCGAGTCGACGAGTTCGAAGGCGCCCAAGTCGATGTCGAAGACGGCGGGCGAGTCGCACTCCGAGGAGGACTCTCCGCCCATCGGACTGAAAGCAGTCACGAACATGCAGGGACACGGCGAGAAGCCACGGCCCTCAGGGAAGAGAAGAGAGTGTGCGTGTGGCTGCGTGTGGCGTGTGGTGACCGGTGAGTGCTCTCTCTCTCTTCTCTCTTCTTCCCGAGAGGGCAAAGGGGCAGAAAGGACGACGGGCGACCACTCATGAATACCTGAGGACGTGCTCCTCGTCGTCGGCCGTCGTCGCCACCTCGTCCTCGTTCTCGTCGTCTGTGTGAGAGGACTCGACGAGCACCGTCACCTCGGGCGTCTCTTGTCTCCTTCAACCCGCCTCTGTGCCAAAGCAAGCTGCGTGCCTCCTCCCCTTTCTCTTCTCTTCTTAGAAGCGTGAGTGAAAGATGAAAGTGCAAGGAAGAAAGAGAAAAGACGCACCTCACATAAGGCTTGCTGTAGTCCTCGAGCATCCGAATGTAAGAGTCCCAGTCCTCCATACAAGCGAGACCAATGGGCTGCAAGTCCGTGTCACTTTGAGTCTAATTGTGGGCTGGAAGGGGAGAGGAAGAAGGAGAAGGGAAGCCATGCCCAGGCCATGCAGGAAAGCGCTCACGTTGCGGGGAGACACGAGCACCACCGACGCCTGCGATGCTTGCGAGTTTGCTGAAGGTCGTCGGACGGCGTTGAAGAGCGTCGGCAGATCTCTCTTCACGGCTTGAAGGAGCTTCGTCCGAGGGGAGATGTTGAGCCAGTCCATGTTCCTGAGAGGATCGTCCTTCTTCGCTCGGCGCTCTTTCTTCTTTCTTCTTAGGATGGGCAAGGGCGACACCGAAGGAGCAGGCGAGGAAGAAGCGGGAGAGGCTACTCGCAGAAGCTCGGGGATCGGATGCAAAGGCGTGCGGGAAGAGAAGCGAGAGGAGAAGGACTTGGGTGGAAGACGACTCGACGTCGGCGGCGAGGAGGGCAGTTGAAGACGAGGCACGTGGAGCTTGACGGAAGGCTGGGTGACACGTGGATGGGCGAGATGGTCAGAGGGAAGTTGAGAGGAGGTCGAGATCTTGGAAGGAGAACGTTCTCGGAAGAGAAGAGGCAGACGGTCTATGAGGTCACACTGAGCAGCGAGCTTGGACAGCATGAAGGGGGGCGAGATCTCGAAGGAGTCCACTGGCGGCAAGCTGAGAGGGGCAGGCGGCGCTTGACGCACACAAGGCAGCAGGGTGAGCGAGGACGTGCGACGTCTTCTCACCGAGACACAAGGCGTGGGCACTTCCCAGAGTTGAGAAGGACACGATCTCACTCGTCGCGACCGCTTCGCCATCTCCGCTGCAAGATTCCCTTCAGAAGAGGACTCGGATCGAATTTCAACATGGTCTCAGTTAGAGGTGAAGCGTGGGAAAGAGAAGAAGAAGAGGACTCACCGATGATTCGAAGATCGGGTTCTGGCAGAGGGAAGTCGTACTTGAAGGAGAGAACCGAAGGAGACGGTGTTCGGTAGTTGTCCCAGTAGTGAGTTCTCATGTGAACTGAGGGTTCCGTGGAGATGGAACAATGCGAGGAGAGGGACGGACCCGACTCGTCCCACGACTCGCCTCTGCCCCAGCCTCGTTGATACATCATTGACCGGGCTGAGGCTGAGGAATTGCTGTAGATGCTAGGAGGATGATAGCTGCAAGAAGTTAAGTGAAGGAGGAGGGAACCTTCGAATAGAAAGAATAGTGGGCGAAGGCACTTTCTCGGCACGACACAAGTCGACGAGCACCGCCTCGTCCACCAAAGTGTCGCTGAGATAACTAAACACAAGGATCTTCTTCTCTCTCGGACTCACTCGCTTGAGCATTTCTCCACATCCCATTCGTCGGCGACGACCATCGGCTCGGGGCTGAAAGTCCATGGATGATTGGTGGAGAGAGACTCGAAAGTGGCGACAAGAAGCAGAGATGAGGGGGGACAAGAGACTTCGCAGGGGACAAGCTGCGACTTCAAGGACATGGAGAGCGTGCGAAGCAAGTAGCTCGAGGAGAGTCTGGGATACCTGCTCGACTTGAGAGAGGCTACTCGCACCTCCCGGTGTGGAGCGGGCGGCGGCTCCTCCCTTGAACCTCCACCCGGTCAAACAATTCAAAAGGAAAGAAGGAGGAAGAAGCAAAAGGAAGAAGGAGAAGGGACTCACATCTGAGAGGTGATCTGCTGAATGTACATCTGGAGTATTTCCTCTCCTTGTCCCATGGCGAGTCTTCTCTCGATCATTCGTTTCCTCTTCAGAAGATGGAGGAGGTCGGTGCCGCGGAACTTGCGTCCGAAGTAGTGGATCTTCTGGATGTACTGGATGCCCACCAAGTCGATGCACATCGTCGTCACGGCGAGACCCACTCCGAGATAGACGAGCATGAGAAGGATGTATCTGCATCTCTTCTTCTTCTCTTCTCTCTCTACTCACTCGTGGTTCTCAGGCACTATGTCGCCGAAGCCGATGGTTGTGAGCGAGATGAAGGCTGCAAGCGCCGCCGAATGGCTCAGAAGCAAGTGTCTTCGCGGTGCTCGTCCCTCTCCCTCTCCCCCCCCCCTCCCCCTCCCCGTTGGAGTGGCCAATTTCCGTCTTCTTGGCCCTCTCAATTACCCTCGCCTTACAGTAGTAGAAGGCGTCCATGTAGGACCAGTCCTCGAGGAAGGCGAAGAGCACGCCTCCGAAGGCGATGTAGAGCAAGAGAATGGTGAAGACGAGCAAGACGGGCACCTCGGTCTTGTCCATGACAAGGTCCTCCCAGTCGAGAGTGGAATGGGAGGAGGCGGCATCCGCCTCCGAGTCCTCGGACACCGCCGCCCCTGCAAGCGCGTCTCTGTGACGTCAGACAGCGGGCGACGGCCGTCGGCGCCGGCGGCGCGCAATCTACTCGCGCACGGCTAAATGGCTCACGCTGACTGCAGTCTCTCCTCTCTCTCCCTCAGCCTCCCTCCTCGAGACCCGCGACGTACCTTTTGAGGCGCGCCATCGACGGAAGCGGGCTCGCAGCAAGATCTTCGCCTTCTTCATCCTCTTGTAGAGCCAGATGGTGCACTCGGAGAGGAACTTGCCCAGATCGCCTATCGTGATGATGGCTAGAGGAGCCCCGAAGAGGGCGAACACCACACAGGCGATTCTCCCTTGAGGAGTGACAGGCACGATGTTGCCGTAGCCTGCTCCTTCTCCTCTTCGAAGCATTACTCACCGATAGTGGCCATAGTAGTGGCAGCGAAGAAAAGTGCGGAGCTCGCAGTCCACAATTTGGCTGCCTTGTCCGAGCGAGTCTTGCTTGCGCGAGCCCGCTTCAACCGCTCCGATCGCTCTTCCACCCGCACATCCGCGTATCTTCAAGGCAAAGGGAGTTGAAGAGAGAGGAAGAGGACTTACCGCACATATTGCTCCTTGAAGGCTTTGTAGAGGAGTTGGTTGAAGTTCTCTAGTTGGGGTTGCACTTGCGCCTTCCATTCCCGTCTCGCCATGCCCTCTCGTTGCCACATCCTCTCCACGAGACCGTCCCTCGCCTGCGCGATCGACCGTCGACCTTCGTGTTTGAGCTGGGAGAGATGAGGAAGGAAGAGAGAGGACTCACGCTATCCTCGTTGGGCGACTCGAGAGAGTAGAAGATCCAAGCACCTATGACGGCGTAGAGACAGACGACGGCCACGAGGGCCACATGCGGGAGGACGAGTTTGATGTACTGCAAGAGTCTCTCTTTCCTCTTCCACGGACCTTCTTGATGGAGCGCGGTTCGTGGACTTGCTGCGTGTCGAGGAGGCCCTCGATCTCTTTCAGATGCTCGTCCATCGGCAGTCCACTCAGCAGACGACGAGGAGGACGGCGGCCATGCCACCTCGGACGGCGCTAGCTGCGGCCTCCTCACAGCTCAGGGCGTCGTCCGCGGCGAGCCTCGGGCGCCCGCCGGCGCAGGCACATCGATCCAACCGGGCACACAAAGAGCGATTCTATAAGAGACAAGGAATGGAATCAATTCGTCCAACGAGCACGCCGCCCTCTGCCAAGGAATGAAGTTGGACGAAGACCGCGACACGGCATTCGAGGAGAGAGACCGAGGAGGGCACCGAGGAGGGCACCGAGAGAGGCAAGCGAGGATTTCGATGCAATTATCCGGCACTCGGCGCACCGCAACACAACATCGTCCCGAATGCATGGCCGCCGAGAAGACGGCCGCCTCTTGCGGCGTCTCCTCGGAGGTGGCGGCGAGGGGCGGAGGGAAGGGGCAGGGGAGCCCCGTGGGAGAGGACGAGGGAAGGCATCGTCCTCCCTCCCCGCTGCCCTCCTCCCAATAATCATCCCCGCCAGCCACATCCACACTCGACAACCTGCGAGGCAACGAGTCCGGAAGTAGCCGCCGCGAGCACCTCCCCCGCCCCCTTCGTCCTTCCCCAGTCACCGCTGTCCGTCTGCCCCGACGACTCTTCCGCCGCCCTTCCTTCTTCCTCCACCGACTAGGATTCTCCGGACTGAGCAGTCGAAGCGGAAAGAGGCGAGAAAGGACAAGACCAAAGTGTAGTTTG